>APFE030683106.1:0-15074 GCA_000404065.3 Pinus taeda | reverse complement strand
CTGAAATTGATCTTTTGAGTGTTTTCACTTGGTTCTTTTTGCAGGTTGACTATCTGATGGACTCTGGCGAGGAAACCAAGGTTATTGCCGGCATTCTGAAGAATTTTGAAAATTTTCCTTATTTTTGCAAATTACACATGACCTTGGGTTTAAAAACAGAGTTTTTAAATCCAAGGTATAAATGAGCTGTAGCTGATGAAAAATATCAATGGAACATATTTACATACCTCCTTCTAGCTTGTTGGGGACTATTAGACCTTTGACTCATGACCTTGCAGTGATTTCGACTGAAACCCTAGACCTCGACTTGGGATTCCAAGACAAAAATAAACAAGTGTAACACAAGCTCATTCACATGATATGACCTGATCCAGCAAAGCCAAGAAGGGAACAAAGACCAGCTCCTCCATTAGTGTTATGGCATGCCTAACGGGATGCAAAACTGATGCTGATGAGACACCTACATATGCATATGCAAAGAGCTATTGATCACCGATGGAGGGCTCAAGACCGAAACTAACACATCCC
Source organism: Pinus taeda (assembly GCA_000404065.3). Classification (NCBI taxonomy): domain Eukaryota; kingdom Viridiplantae; phylum Streptophyta; class Pinopsida; order Pinales; family Pinaceae; genus Pinus; species Pinus taeda. The sequence goes on along the minus strand of APFE030683106.1, from coordinate 14,546 downwards.
ATGACCACAATCCTGTCAAGTCTTGGGAGAAGATTCGGTAGTTGAACATTCCCTAGTTTCTCTTCAATGACATTCTACAACATCAGGAACAATTTCTTCTTCTCATCCTTTACTACCTCAAGCAATCTTCTTAGTTTTGTGTTCTCCACTTGGAGAGAAAAAATCTTTTCTTCCAATTCTAGGAGCCTTGTATGTTGCAAAAATACACCCATGCTTACAATATGGTTAGAACCTACTCTGATACTAGTGATCTGAAAATCGATCATCCTATGACACTTTGCAGGTTTTGATAAATTTGGGTCTTCCAAAATTTAATTTAGTCTATAGCTTGATGAACTATGAATAGTTAATTTTAAATGAAATTGACGATGAAAGAAAATCATATGTAATCCAACAAGGGAAAAATGAATAAGAAAACAACCATGTGATAATGGAGTTCACCCTCCTGGACTATGTCTATGGGCCCTACTCCAATGGCTAGGCTTCTTTATTGATCTCATCGACAAAAAGAGTGCATTACAAATATTTGACTCATAGAGTAAACCTCCTTCTAGAGTGGCACTCGTTTCTCCCTCAAAGAAACATTCTCGTTCAGAGAACTATCACTCACAAGTTCACTCTCTTTTACAAAGAAATGATGACGCAAAAAGAAAAGTACACGCTCACTGAATGTGGCAATAGGTCCACATACTCATTATGAGATGAAAAAGCAAGCACAAATTCAATTGCTTGATAACGAAGTGTTGAAATGATATTTCTCCATAAACAAACTGAGAATAGAACAAAAATTTGGTTACTCTAATGAATAAATAAATGCTACAGCTGTGTCCAAAAGGCTTGAAAACCCTTGTCTAGGCTCTTTCCATGCTAAAAAAGGTATCCATATGGCCTCAAAACAGTTTTTGTCTACAACACAAAAGGTCTTGGCTTTGCAAATTGTTCAACATAGAATGCCCAAATTATAAAACTAATGCTGCCATTGTGTCCAAAACGCCTAAAAACCCCTATGTGGGCTCTTCCTAAGATCAAAAAGATTGAAAAATTATCAAGTTAGGCCTCCTGGAAAATTTCTCTACTATCTGTCTTGCAAAATGATAAAACACCCTAACCAAGAAATGAATCCTGCCTTTTTGCAGACCGACGAGTGACAAATTAGCATAGGAGCGGTGGAAATCCTGCCAAAAAATGTGCATTTTATTGCCTCATTAATTGCACCTATGAGGCCTTAAGAGCTGACTTTTAAGCCCTTCTCTCAGTCATGTGATGCCATGTGGCTAGGGGTCGGGCCATGCACTTGCCCCTCTATCGTTGGCTTTGGTGGTGGTCATATGGACTACATGAGATTGGGGGCTGGGCTAACTACTCACCCCTGCTACCTTCTGCACTGTGTCATGTGGTAATTCATGGGGCCAGGGTCTGGGCTACCTTCCCACTCCCTCCACCTATTCCTCTGTTATGGTCATGTCGGTTACAATATGCCTGAGGTTGGGGCCATATGCCCCACCCCTCCCCCCACACTGTTGATTGATGTTAAATCAAACCACCGAACCACATGGTTAAGAACCAACGAACTGTTGTAATGGTAGGGTATGTGATTAGTTCATTGGAGGTCTCAGGGTTGAACCTCACTAGGTTAGACGACTGACCCAATGATTTTTTGTACAAAATTTGAGGGCCATGTGGTGCCTCCTAATTGGTCCAAACCAAAATTCATCAAAAAATCACAAACTACCAACTTGACCTATATGACTGGCCCATGTATTAGCATGTGATTGGCCCACCTATCTACCTTACCTGCACAATCATCTACTAACATCAACACCATTTTACTATATGATTTTCCCAATCAACCCTACAAGTTGACTTTTTAGTTGTTTTCCAATAACTTCAAAATGCGATAACTTTCACTTACGATGTCTGATTGAGATAGTTCAAGAATTATTGGAATTAGAATGACGAGATATATGATTCAACATCATTTTGGGAGATTTTGAGCACTTTTATTTTTGAGCATATTTTGATCCCTTGGATCAGGTAGTTTTGTGGCATGAAGTGAAAAACAAGTTCGAGATATGAAGTCTATGGAAGACATGTGATTGTAGAAGAGGTTAGAGGATTAATTCAAGGAATGTATGGGGTGTTATTCGATTGAATGCAATGAAATCTAATGATCTGAACTTAAACAAGAATGCAACAACTTATAGATATAATCATAAACATAGAGATGCAGTTGAAAAATACTTCATTTCATTAATAGAAAAATATTGAACTATGCATACAAACAAAATGGAAATAAGATAGCTTGGGTGATGGTAGCTTATCTATGACAAGAGATGTGGCAGCTACATGCCTCTGAACTATGTTACAATGAGGCTCAAGGGCCTATTTATTATTGGAAAACATGAGAAAATCCTAAACAACCAAAACCATAACCCCGGGAGATGTAACACGAGAGTTTGTGGGCCCTGTTGGGGTTAGTTGGGCAGACAAATTTTCGAGGTTTTAACTTGGTGATACTATCTCCATTTGGTGTGTACAATACTTTGTCCGAAAGGTCTCTCCGAGTACTACAGGTTTCACTACAGGCCATTGCCTATGGCTAAGGCCCTACCGCAGACCCTTGCCTAGGGCTACAGGTCTACCATAGACCCAAAACAAACATCGTTTAGGGCATCAAAACTGCTCTGGAAGTTCAGGACCCAAAAAAATGGCTAAAAGTAGTAAATGTTGAGATAAACAAGGAAAGGGATAAAACTGACTAGCGGTTCTAGGTGGAATAGGTGGGTGGCTACCAATATCCACCTTGATCATTACTCCCCCCTTAGGAAGCAGTGGTGCCCATTGCATGCAGAGCCTCCATGAGGTGAGGAAATTTCTATTGAACCTAGTCCCTAGTGAACCACTTGCCTTGGTGAAAGAGTTGGCCTACTTTAACAACTTGATATAAATGTATCCTCTATTGGTGAGTGTTCTTGATATTTGTGTCCATGATATGATCACTTGTGGCACGTTCCATGTAGTCTGGGTTGAGCTCTGTTGGTGTGAGTTGTTTTGCAATGTCATATGTGTCCAACAATGGTGGAAAGTATGACTGAAGGCAATCTACATTGAGCATTGGATGCATACCAAGGAACGGTGGTGTGCTGAGCTCGAAGGAATTTTCACTGATGACCATGGTGGTGGTGCATGACCCATATCGCAGCGAGCGAAGCTTGCATTGGGGTCCAACAAGGCACTCCTTTTGCAAATGTAGCCAAACTTTGTCGCCCACCTAGAACTTGTGCGACACTCGATGTTGATCATGGCGCGACTTGTACTTAGCATTGACTCTATCCAATATATCATGGACCTATTGGTGGATGTGTTGAATGCACTTAGTGAAGCTGTTATCCCTTTCAGCTTTTGACTGAACATGAGCCAAATGTACCTGAGTTGACGAAAATGGTATGGCCACATTAATGGGGCATAATGTTTGAAATCCCAGCCCTACCTGAAAGGGGCTATGGCCTGTTGAGCTGTGGAGAGCTCTGTTGTAGTTGTGTTGGACATAGGGGAGACTTTCATTCCATGTGCATGGATTGTTCGAGTTGTACATGCATAGAATGTGTACGATCATCCTGTTGAAAACCTCTATTTGGCCATGAGTTTGGGGATTGAAAGTTGTGGACGTAGTAAGCTTTTTATCTAGCATCGACTAGAGACTTGACCAAAATGCACTCAGGAATCTACTGTCCAGATTTGAGGAAATGGACTATGGGATCCCAAAGTGTAATCACACTCACTCAAAGAAGAGCTTAATAGTGGCATCTGATGTGATACTCTTCTTTCAAGTAGCCATGATGGCCATCTTAGAGAATCTGTTAATGACAATGAAAATGTAATCGTTTCTGTGCTTAGTAGAAGGAAGGCCCGACATGTAATCCATGGAGACAGATTCCCAAGGCTGTCTAGGAGTAGGTAGAGGAGTATATAGGCCTTGCTCCTTGATGGTTGGTTTGGCAATGGCACAGGTGGTGCATAATCTAATGTACTTCCCAACATCCTGACGAAGTTTCAGCGAATAAAAATACTTCTATAATACCACCACTATTTTCTCTACTCCGAAATGTCCAAAACCCTGAGTGTAGTGCACCTCTCCAATCATCTTGGAACACTCACTTGAAGGAACGCATATGTGTCCTAGGTGGCATAACAGTGCATCCTGAAGGTGAAAATTTAGAAATTTCTTCCCTTTTAGGAGTGTTTGGTATATGCTGCCGAATTATAGATTTCTCTTGTAAAGATGTGGCCACCCCCATGTCTCGTGCCCAAAAGCGTCATGCACAATGATCAACGTTATGGCTGGTGGTCGGATGTGGCAATCATTGATGTTATTGGTGCTACCCTTCTTATACTTAATGTTCAAATGGAACTGTTATAGATAGGTGGACCATTTATGATGGCAATCATTCTACAACTTCCCTTTTGTCTGTATGAACTATAGAGGTCGATGGTCTATGTGGATGGCTATTTCCTTCCCCAAAATGTAATGCTTACATTGACGGTAGACTTGCACAATGGAATACATTTCTTTTTTGTAAGTGGGGTACTTTTGGACTATGTCTGAAAGTGTCTCACTGTGGTAAGCCACTAGATGCCCATGCTGAGTAAGAACTACACCAATAGCATAGTCGGAGGCATCTATCTCAATCTCAAATGGTTGTTGTAGGTCTGTTAATTTGAGCACTAATGCAAAATAAAGGAAATTATTCAACTCAGAGAACGCCTTTTGTTGGATTTCTGACCAAAAAAACTTTTCTTTCACTTCGCCCTTGGTGACTTGCTTAAAGGCAAAGTGATATGAGAGAACCCTAACATGAACCTACACTAGAAATTGGCAACACCTAGAAAGCTACAGAGCTCTATTAGAGTGGTTGGAGCTGGCCAATCCTGAATAACTTGTATCTTGGATGGGTCCACATGTACACCCTTCTCATCAATTATGTATCCCAGATATTGAACCTGGGTCAGGCCAAAGGTGCATTTCTCCAAGTTAGCACACAACTTGTGTTGTCACAGGGTTTGAAGGACCTGTCGAATATGGTGAAGGTTCTCTTCCCAACTTTGGCTGAAGATCAAGATGTCATCTAAACACACCACCATGAATGCATTGGTGAAGGGTCACAATATGTCATCCATTAGTCTCATGAAGGTTTCAGTGGCATTCATCAATCCGAACAGAATGAACAACCATTCGAAAATGCCCTCCTTGGATTTGAAGGCATTCTTCCACATAGTGGAGGGTTCGATAGGCACCTAGTGATAACCTGACTCCAAGTCAATATTGCTGAAATATTTGGTCCCTTTGAGCTAGTTTAGAAGGTCATAAATCTATGGGATTAGGTACCTATTCTGGACAATGATCTTGTTAAGTTCCCGATATTCAATATGGAGTCTCCAAGTCCTATCCTTCTTCTGTACCAATACAGTCGGGCTCCCACAAGGTGATGAGCTTGGAATGATGTGTCGTTTCTACAATAGTTCCCAAATCTGCCTCTTGATCTCATCATTCTCTAGAGCAGAGCATCGATAGATTGACCCATTGGGCAGCAGCACACTCGAGGTCAGATCGATGGAGTGCTTGACCTAACAGTGTAGAGGTACCCCTGTGGGTGAGGTTAAAATATCTCTATGCTCCTCCATGAACTTGTCCATCTGTTGTTGTTGTGAAAAGAAGCCCTGCCTAGAAGCTGTGGCCACAACCTTCTTCTTGCATTGGGGGCGAATCATAAGGAAAATAAATTTCTTGGTTTGGGAAATCATCTTATTGCATTGCTTTGCGATGTTTAAAGAGATGGAGGTAGGCAAGCCTACCTCCAGTATCCTGTACAACTTATTAGCCAAAGTAATAATCACATAGCAAGGTCTAGACTCATATACAACATGTCAACTCCACAAGTATGGTTGTCCTTGTTACAGTCTAAATCTGCCTTAGGCTGAAGGAAGGTAGAATTCAAGATAACCACAAACCACGCACAGCCTTGTAGCTAGCCCTACGAGGACAGGAGCGGGCTCTCTCTAGGTCAACTTAGTAAAAATACTCAATAGGTTTCGAGATGACTTAAAATGGGAACTGATTTTAGGCTAGTAAATAAATATGAAAGATGTAGTTTAATAAATGACTGGGTTTTCAGGGCTGTATGGGACAAAGAACAACATGAACTGGGAAATTAAATCAAAGACACAGAGTGTTTCATGAGGCAAGATAGGCAGGAAGTTTAGCAATCAAATTGAAGTAATATGGAGTAGAAAGTCTATTGAGAGGTTGAAAAGGGCATAACCAATGAATCCTTTTCAAACAGAAGAAGACACACAGAGGATGAATTCTTTTCCAAGGCAGAGCAATAAACTGGATTCTACCTTTCTTCTTAAAAACATTCAACTGGAAATGATTATGAATGAACTGTAAAACATAACAAGATACATATGAAACAGAAAGAAGGAACATAGCCAAACTCATACCACAGGAATCTCATGAATCAGAGCTGCATCATTTTATTAATTTCCTGGCCCAAATGTACAGTGAAGCGCTGAGTTTCCTTTCACACCTTTTCCAGAACTCAGACCCCTTACAAATGATTTTCAATACAATAAATAAACTCTACTATGGGAAAATAGATCAACCAAAAATAGGGGATTGTTTAATCATTATTAACAAAAGATGGAAAGCCAACCATCTGTAAAAGGAGCAACATTACATTTTCTACCCGAATCTATTGATGACCAATGAAGAGGTGAAATCTATAGGTGTAAATCCCTTTGAATCGCAACTGAAGACAAAAATGGGCAATTTGTTCCTATCTTTCTGCTGTGGTAGGTATTCTTTGTTTTAATTTTGGCTTCCGGTCTTTGACTTTTTGCTTTCCTTTTGGCCGTTTAAATAAAAGTTAACTTTTTAATAAAAATGGTTTTGAATTAAGAATTTACCTTTAATAAAGGGGAAAACGTATTGTCAATGAATGATCCCAGCTGTAATTTCTCCCTATCTTTCCAATCTCTTTCGCAAGGAAGTGGATTAACTCTTGTCGCCCATTCAGGTGATACTAACAATAAAGCTCTTCCATTAGAGGCAAATTCTAGTGATGTGATTTCTACCTTTGCTAAGCGCACCTGCTCCATCTCTTCTTTCAATCTATCAACTTCTACTTGTAAGCCCTCTTTGCCAAACACACTAGTTCCAGTGCTGGGCTTATGGTTATCAAAGTCTGCAACCAATGCATTAAATGAATCGTCATGAAATGGCCCACCAATTTCTGAAGCTGAAGCCTTCACTGGAGATATACCAGAGTTTATTGTGTTTTCATCCCCGTGGTTAGTATCCTAAGAGCTAAGCGTTATCTAGTTTATATCTCAATTCATTTCATCATATCCCTGTCGAGTTGTAGGTTGTGGTGAGGCATGCACCTTCTTCATAAAGTTTGACATACCGCTTTTCAAAATGTGTCCAGCTCTGGACTGATTTTCCTTTAGTGAACTTAAAATTCCTTGTTTTGGATGACTTTCAAGGCTTTGTGACCTCTACTTGAATACACTTTCACTCCAGGATCCTTATCAAACACAGGGCCTCTGTCATCCACGGGCACAGATTCTTGTGCATACTGACTTGACCAAAATGCTGCTAAAGAGCTCCCACTACTAATGCCACCTTGTATTGACTTTGAATCTAGTTGTACCATAGGTGGTGGCTGACAATCTTGGTCTTTTGATGTCGGTGGAGGTGGTGGTGTTCTAGATGGGAGTGGAGGAGCTTGCCTTGTTGGCACAGGATTACCATGATCTTGGGCGTCCATAGGAGGAGCATGTACCTTAGAATTAGCCATAGATAATGGTCTATCTAGACTTGATTTATGCAACTCAACTGGTAGAAGTTCATTTACATGGCGCCATATCTAGTTTCAATGAGACGAGGGGGCCAATCAAGCAAAGCCCTTGCATGCATGATATCGGGTTTGACTTCTGGAGCAGTTGTGAGCATGTCCTTGATCAATTCAACCACTGAAGAACTGTATCTTGGTAACTTGGGAATGCGATAGTTCCCATTCAATATTTGTAGCTTCGATTCATCGTCAAAAGTAGACTTTAGATAAGCTATCCTGTAAAGTAGACACCCAAGAGCCCAAATATCATCCTTTTCACTTATTAGCTCTCTTCTGTAGAGATCCCACATCTTAGGTGCTCTGTAAGCTGAAATTGTATGTTTTCTAATGATGTCTTCTTCAATTCCCATCTCCTCGGGCCTCTCAAATCACTTGTGATTTGTGGAAGTGCTACCAAAATCACATAACTTCCATACACCATCAGCACCCATTAAAACATTTTCAGCTTTAAGATCCTTGGCACGAGGAAAAATGAGTTTGGTTTAAAATTTTTGGCAGCAGTGATGATTTTGTACTTGTCGGCCCTGTGCCCCGCGTGCGCAACCCAGTGCACCGCGCCTCCTGTATGCGCCGTGCACGTGTAATTTTACACGGTGAAAAATGGATTTATGTGCCGCGACCTCCTAGTGCACTGCAACTTCTCCCAATGCGCCGTGCGCGTTCCAAACACACAGTCTCATCTTTAAACGCACAGTTTCAACTTCTTCACAATTCACCTCAGCTTCTTTGATGTCTCTTGGTGGAAATTGATTGTTGGATCATACAAAATTATATTTGTACCCATGACATTTGATTTTTGTTTTGAAAAAATCCAAATATGTAGTGCTTTGAAACCTTTGACACTTCACTGTTTGCTTTGATTTATGAGATGATGATGTCCTTTCTGTCTATTCTTTTGCAGGGAATGGATGGTTGAAACTTCAACAAAGGATCAGGGCGATGCCTAAAACATTTCGTGACTAAAAACTTTGAAAAATCACATATTTATTACAAAAAACAATGTTAATGATTTCTTCTTCAAAATAGAGTTTTGAAGAAGAATCGTTCTCGAGCATTATTGATGATGAAAATTTTGGAATGAAAACTTATTTTGACCCTCCCTCTAGCCTACTGGCTATATTGAACACTTTGAGGACTAAATCAACTAAACCCTAGACCTAAAAGACCTAAAACCTTAAATAACTCTTTACTGACCAAGAGATTAGAACAGGACTGTAAGTGGCCTTAAAACTTGATTTTGATGAACAGACCTGAGCCAGTAGGGCAAGGCATGAGGGGTAATGAATGACAAGACTCTTCCGTCAGATTATGGCATACCCCTAACGGAATGCAACTAAATGAATTGAGTGAGACACCTAAAAAATGAAATGCAAAAGAGAAATTTTGATCTTTGACGGAGGGCCGACGAGGCCAACTCTAACATTGGCTCCAATGGGGATGGTAACTCCTTGGAGGTGCCAAGAATGGCAGATCTTTGGGAGAGCAGACAGTGCCTATATGCATTGGGCTATGGAGTCCAAATCAACACTAGACTATTAATTGATTGACTGAAAGTTTGACTCAAACTTACTCGATGCAAACTGAAATGACTGAAAAAACTTGATGCTAACAAACTAACTTAAAACTTAAAGCTTGATGGCAGTACATGACCACCTGTGTTTCTTACATGACAATATACCATCAAACTATATCAAATGCTAATGTAACCAATCAAGCAGATGCCTTCTTGATTGATTCTCCTTATCAGATCTCCTAGTCAACAGTAAATATTGGTAATTGGGCATCCAAAAACATAATTGACCATGATCTCCTTCATCACTGAATACTGCAATAATCACCTTCACTGTTGACTGCAACAGATTTGCATTATCTCCATAAAAAACATGAAGTATTTCCTCCTGTTGAAGGAGCAAGGTGTCTTTCTCCTTTGATTCTGATATTCCTTCATAATGTACTTCAGTAAGAGTATGTTCCTGGTCCTCAAAAAAATCTGAACAAGTAGATGAGCATATTTCTTCTTCAAAGAACATTTTAAAACATGAAACATAGGAAGAAGAATTTGGAAGGCAGTCCTGAATGTTCTGATCTTCTATAGTCTGAATATATTTTTGATCATCTCCATATGATATAAAAGCTGGATTATCATGTTCCTCATTACATTCATCAATCATGAGAAAAGAAACTTCAAATGTTTCTTGAAACCCAACACTATCATTTCTATCATCTACCATAAATTCATCCAGAGAAACTTTTTCACTTACTTGAACAATGATCTCATCTTGTTGTTCATGAAATAACTGGATTACCTCTTTATGAAGGCTTTATTCTGATGACATGAGAACATTTTGATCCATAACCCTGTCTTCTTCATTCCAGATGATTTCAACAGTAGAGGTCTCCTTCATGGGATTCAGTACAAGGTATTCTTGGTTATCACAATTTGAATCTAGATCTGAAATGGCTGACTTAACGTTATCAGATTTGGAAATTGAAACTTGACTTCCCTGCATGCTGTCTTCTTCTATGGACAGATCTGAAATGAAACTTTCTCTTTCATCATTTTCAGCCATATGGAAATCTTCAACCTGTTGATCTTGATAAGTATCCTCTAGGTTTTTTGTGTGCTGCTAAAAAGAATTTTCATACAATGCTTCCATGATTTCTCTATCCATCAATTCATTATCTCCATAAAAATTCTCAAGATCTTCAATGAAACTACTAATGTGTTCACAACAATTCTACACTAATATTAAGGAGGGACAAGATTCTTGATACCTTTCAAAGAATACTATATGAAAATCCTTTAGACAATAAATAGAAGTAGGTGGCAAACTTTCATACCAAGATCGGGCTTCATCTTCCAGAGTAGCCATAAAAAATTTCATCAAATAGTCTTCAGGAAAATTGATCTTTAATTTATGCACATGAATGTGAAATTTCACCAGATGAAGAGCAGCGTCATTACCTTCCACATTCCGGAACATCGAAAAATTCTGAAGCCAATCCACCTTGGGAATTTTATTCGGAAAACCTGGGATGTGATCTCGGCTCATGGGAGCATATCTTCTTGCAACATGTTCCATCTTGATAATATTAAAGCTACTAATATTTTGGCTGTGGAGTCACCATGGAACATTGATTTTTGGATTTTTCAGTGAATGGAGCCGCCAGGTGAATGATTTCAGCCTTCTTATTTCTGATCATTGTCCACCATCAACTATCAGATCTGAACTTGATACATGTACTGGGGTAATTTATAAGTTAAGTGTTACGATTACAAGCTAAATAGGAGATTGACTGAAGCAGCGTTTATCTACTTCGCTGATGCATAGAAAAAGCATTTCGAAGGCTACCTGGCGTGACTTCAGGCTCCATCTATAGCTTATAAAACAAATGACATCAACAAGCAAACCATTTTCTTCCCCAGCGGAGTCGCCACTATGTTAGAGCCTAAATATACCTTAGGTTGAAGGAAGGTAGAATTCAGGATAACCACAAACCACGCTCAGCCTCGTAGCTAGCCCTACAAGGACAGGAGAGGGCTCTCTCTGGGTCAACTCAGTAAAAATACTCAATAGGTTTCGAGATGACTTAAAATGGGAACTGATTTTAGGCTAGTAAATAAATATGAAAGATGTAGTTTAATAAATGATTGAGTTTTCAGGGCTGTATGGGACAAAGAACAGCATGAACTGGGAAATTAAACCAAAGACACAGAGTGTTTCATGAGGCAAGATAGGCAGGAAATTTAGCAATCAAATTGAAGTAATATGGAGTGGAAATTCTGTTGAGAGGTTGAAAAGGTCATAACCAATGAATCCTTTTCTAACAGAAGAAGACACACAGAGGATGAATGCTTTTCCAAGGCAGAGCAATAAACTGGATTCTACCTTTCTTACTTAAAAACATTCAACTGGAAATGATTATGAATGAACTATAAAACATAACAAGATACATATGAAACAGAAAGAAGGAACATATGCTAAACTCATACCACAGGAATCTCATGAATAAGAGCTGCATCATTTTATTAATTTCCTGGCCAAACTGTACAGTGAAGCACTGAGTTTTCTTTCACACCTTTTCCAGAACTCAAACCCCTTACAAATGATTTTCAATACAATAAATAAACTCTACTATGGGAAAATAGATCGACCAAAAATAAGGGATTGTTTAATCATTATTAACAAAAGATGGAAAGCCAACCATCTATAAAAGGAGAAGCATTACATTTTCTACCCGAATCTGTAGATGACCAATGAAGAGGTGAAATCTGTAGGTGTAAATCCCTTTGAATCGCAACTGAAGACAAAAATGGGCAATCTGTTCCTATCTTTCTACTGTGGTAGGTATTCTTCGTTTTAATTTTGTCTTCCAGTCTTTGACTTTTTGCTTTCCTTTTTTTCGTTTAAATAAAAGTTAACTTTTTAATAAAAATGGTTTTGAATTAATAATTTTCCTTTAATAAAGGGGAAAACATATTGTCAATGAACGATCCCAGCTGTAATTTCTCCCTATCTTTCCAATCTCTTTCGCAAGGAAGTGGATTAACTCTTGTGGCCCATTCAGGTGATACTGACAATAAAGCTCTTCCATTAGAGGCAAATTCTATTGATGTGATTTCTTCCTTTGCTAAGCGCACCTCCTCCAGCTCTTCTTTCAATCTATCCACTTCTACTTGTAAACTCTCTTTGCCAAACACACTAGTTCCAGTGCTACGCTTATGGTTATCAAAGTCTGCAAAAAATGCATTAAATGAATCGTCATGAAATGGCCCACCAATTTCTGAAGTTGAAGCCTTCACTAGAGATATACCAGAGTCGATTGTGTTTTCATCCCCGTGGTCAGTATCCTTAGAGCTAAGCCTTATCTGGTTTATATCTAAATTCATTTCATCATATCCCTGCCGAGTTGTAGGTTTTGGTGAGGCATGCACCTTCTTCATAAAGTTTGACATACCGCTTTTCAAAATGTGTCCAGCTCTGGACTGATTTTCCTTTGGTGAACTTAAAATGCCTTGTTTTGGATGACTTTCAGGGCTTTGTGACCTCTGCTTGAATACACTTTCACTCCCAGGATCCTTATCAAACACAGGGCCTTTGTCATCCACGGGCACAGATTCCTGTGCATACTGACTTGACCAAAATGCTCCTAAAGAGCTCCCACTACTAACACCACCTTGTATTGCCTTTGAATCTGGTTGTACCATAGGTGATGACTGACGATCTTGGTCTTTTGATGTAGGTGGAGGTGGTGGTGTTCTAGATGGGAGTGGAGGTGCTCGCCTTGTTGGCACAGGATTACCTACAAAGTGATATTACAATTTGTCTGCATCAGGATAAAATACATAGCCACATGCCCAATCATACTTCTTCATTTGTCAACAACGAGTATAGACTCTAGAGAAACTCAAAACTATTCCACAGTCATCTTACCATGATCTTGGGCGTCCATAGGAGGAGCCTGTACCTCAGAATTAGCCATAGATAATGGTCTATCTGGACTTGACTTACGCAACTCAACTGGTAGAAGTTCATTTACACGGCGCCATATCTGCATGCCAGATAATACAAGGTTGGGTTCAGTCAAGAGAAAATTACTGCAAAAGCATGCAGATATGACTCGATGGCTAAGACACTTAAAGTGCACGCTAGCGATCATTTAGAGCTACCCATGGAGACAGAATACTCTAGGACTAACCTAGTTTCAGTGAGATGAGGGGGCCAATCAAGCAAAGCCCTTGCCTGCATGATATCGGGTCTGACTTCTGGAGCAGCTGTGAGCATGTCCTTGATCAATTCAACCAATGAAGAACTGTATCTTGGTAACTCGGGAATGCGGTAGTTCCCATTCAATATTTGTAGCTTCGATTCACCGTCAAAAGCAGACTTTAGATAAGCTATCCTGTAAAGTAGACACCCAAGAGCCTGAAGAAAGAAAAGAAGGAAATAAATTAATAGTTCACAGAAATTGAACAAGTCATCCAAACATTCCTAAACTACATATTGAAGGAAATACAACAAAGAAGCATGCATAATGCAACACCCCAATAGTGAACCAACTTACCCAGATATCAACCTTTTCACTTATTAGCTCTCTTCTGTAGAGATCCCACATCTGCAAGGCAAGCATTTGCAATATAAGGCCCACTTTAAAATGTAAACAGAATTAGCCCATAAAACTCCCAGATTACTTCAATAGCAAAAATCCAACCACAGGACCACTGATATATAAAAGCAGATTAGCCATCGAAATACTGAAAAACATCTTTCATTGCTAGAGTGTCAGCACTGCTATTGCCACTATAAACAGAAAAGTTTATATGTAGAGATGCATAGAAATAAAATCCTTCCAAGACACGCATCTGAGAAAAATAATTTCTCCCCCTTTTCATGTTTCGTTCAAAAGACTTTCAGATATTAACAAAAGCAAGATATGCGGAGGACCAATTAACGGGATTGAGCAAATAACCTCAGGTGCTCTGTAAGCTGGAGTTGTGTGTTTTCTAATGATGTCTTCTTCAATTCCCATCTCCTCGGGCCTCTCAAATCGCTTGTGATTTGTGGAAGTGCTACCAAAATCACATAACTTCCATACACCATCAGCACCCATTAAAACATTTTCAGCTTT
>APFE030683099.1:13070-39045 GCA_000404065.3 Pinus taeda | reverse complement strand
GAGACCCATCCCTGTGACTTTTCTTCCTGAAAGACTTCCCAGACCTCTTACTCCACTCATACTCTTGAGGCTTGGAACCCCCTTTATCATACTTCCTATCATGATTCTTATCATTATCTGGGCTCATGTCGGAATGCTTTCCATTATGGTATGCATCATCCCTCTAAACCCTCTTCATTTCATCACTCTTGAGCACCCAGTCATCATCTCCACCAACCCTTTTGTGACTAGCCATCTTATTACTTTTACCCAAATAATCCTTCCCCATCTCAAATTTACCCTTGTTATTACTACTTCCTAGCATTCTATTGTAATCATCACCATGAGAATGAGGATTAGAATGCTTACCAGGTTCTTCATTCAAAAACTTATCAACATTTTCATCACTTCGAGGATCTGAGGGCAGGGAATCCGACGACAACGAATGCTCGTACATGTTGAGAAGCGTTGCCTGGGATCCTCCTGATCTGGGCTTCCTTACTGAAAATGTTCATGTCTTCCCCACACCTTTAATGCCATCAAAGTCCAACTGCTCAACCCTCTCCATGCCTACACCCTCCTTTAGAAAGAGGGCACATGGAAGGAACCCTCTTAAGTCCCTTGAGTCATTAAGGGCATTTATGCATGCTTGCCTATCTTTTGAGCTCCTGGTAAACTGTAAATTCGAGAGCGTTATACCACCACCTTCATTTGTCTTGTCTTGCGTTATTGTTCGACTTGTGATTTCTCGCAAAATTCATTCCCATTCTTTTAAAGGAGGATGGTGCAGATGTAGATTCGTTAGTATCTCTTCATAGGAAGCATGAAAGAGGGGTCAAAACAGGGCGCCCCTCCCGCCCCCCTCTCGTGGTCCTATTACCAAGAATAAAATTTTATTTGTTCCCAATTAACATCAAGTACATTGTGCCACTATAATTGATCTATAATTTAGTGTTAGTGATGATTATCAGAAAAGCTTCTGACTTTGGTCATCAAAAGTGAAATTATTTTTTTCTAACCATCACTACATTGCAATTTCCTTTTGTTGATTAATTTTTTAACGTTATGGTTTTTTTTCATGTTCATGGCGACAGGGATTCGCCAAAATCCGACAAGAGACAAAACAAATATAAAAATACTCCCCTCTTCCTTGAAAATCCCATGGCACTAATGTTGCTACTGCTCGGCACTCACAGGCAAACCTACGAATGTTGAGGTCTGAGTTTCGAATGTCGTCCCTTGTGATTTCTATTCTGGTTATTCTCACACTCTCTATCGCCATTAATGACTATGTAGATATTTTTCTCCCATTCAAGTCTACCATGTCAGACCCCGACAATGCCTTGGTCGGTGGAATGAGCCTAACGCTGCCAATTTCTGCGAGTGGACTAGAGTCCTTTGCAATGAATTCAACAAAATGAGTCCTTTGGACTTGACCAATATGAATATGCCGGGCATGATTCCTTCGCGGACATTATCGAGCCTTAACAGTCTCATAAATCTCAGCTCTCCGTTAGACAACTATGGGAACAAGACATCCAAAAGCGGAGCGAGAGCCAAGTTGAGGGAGAAACCCACCGCAAAGTACTGATTATTATTCTTAATGATGATGAACGAGACATTTCGTGCCCGTGAAACACCCAATGTGTAGACATTGAAATGGGTTTCGTTGATCGGTTTCGCATGGCTCATCTCTAGATGCAGTATTTTCATGTCGTGGTACTTGGGCTCCTTAACATATCGAACAACAACTTCAATGACGATAGCCTGACGAAAATTTCGAAATGGAAGAGAAATGACGGTGTGGTCGTGCTTCAAGAATGAGCCATGTGGTCAAATGCCATTGGATTGAACGATGAAATTGAAGCTCACTGATTCACTACAGTGAACAGTGTTTGGACATGAAAGTCCATACAGAAAACGCCTTCTGCGTAAATATTTTGATTGTGAAATAAGATATGTTTTTTGGGCATGTGGTATTAATAGGCTATGGTATATGCCCATGGTATTGTAACAAAGCCTATTCACAAGTTAATAACAAAATCAATATATAATAAATTGATTTTTTTATGACTTTAACTTTTTATTATGAATTGAGCCAACTTTTAAATGTTTACATTCATCCTAGGTTTATATTACTTTTACTTTTTTAGTTATTACTTTTAACTTTTTGTTTTTTACTTTTTATTATTAATTGAGTCAACATTTAAAGGTTCACACTCACCCTTGACATGTTGTTAACTTTTTATTATTTTTTAATTGAGCCAACATTTATAATTGTTTACATACTTACATTACACCTACACATCTACCCTATATTGGGTTGTATATTATTTTTTAATTGAGCTGAAATTTATAATTGTTTACATACTTACATTACACCTACACATCTACAACATACGGGTTGTATATTATTTTTTAATTGAGCTGACATTTATAATTGTTTACATACTTACATTACACCTACACATCTACAATATACAGGGTTGTAGAGCACCTCTCGCTGCAACTATGACTTAAGAAAGCACTTCTTTTTATACTTCCTATCAAATTTTTATTTTTGTAAGCGAAATGACAAAGTTTTTGAGTTTTTACAAAATTCGGTTTTCTTGTTAACATATTTGGAATAAAGGGAATGTCTAATAGGTTTTCCTGGGAAATACATTATTTAGATAAAAATAAAAATAAAAACACAAAGAGAGTCCTAGAGCCGATTTCTTTTTTAGATATTCTTACTCAAAGTAAGTAAAAAAATTATTAAAAGATATAGTTCCTAATTAATCTCAATAATTTTGAGTTATTTTAAAGCAACCCAAATTATTACAATTTAAAAGAATAAATTAAAACTAAACTTTATCTTATCAAAAGTCTATGGAGGTGTACATACTTTACCCCGCTTTGAATGTAAACTATGACCTCTTACAAGAAAGCACGTGTTTTTAAACTTCCTATCAAATTTATATTCTTGTAAGTGAAATGGAATTTTTTTTTAGTTTTTATAAAATTTGGTTTTCTTCTTAACATCTTTGGAATAAAGATTTGAGCTCTGGAACTTTCCCTCTCCCATCTTTTTGAATTTTTGAAACCCTAAGTCTCCTTTGTGCGCGCATCAGCAGCCTCCTCGCTAACCTCCAACGGCGATAGGATCAAGGGGGGGTGGGGGAAGGGGTTTCACACCTCCTTGCAATGAAGAAGAGGCTTTCTGTGCCTTGATAGTGAATCTCAAGACCAACCCCATACCAAAGGAGGTGCAGCAAAAATTAATTGAAAAAACATTGAGTATTCTTTTTGTTGTGCTTCCCCACAGCTTTTGAAGGACTTCATTAACCTTTTATGATAGATCACTAATTGGGAAGTTCATGGGCATGTTTCCCTCTCCCAAATAAGTGGAGCAATGGGTTGACAAACACATGGAAGCAAATGATGAAAGGAAATTTGGTAGTGTATGTAGTGGGAAACAAATTCTTCACACTCCTTTTCGAGTTCAAGGAGGATCGTGACATGGTTTTTTGTAATGGCCCATATTTCTTTGATGTTAGAGGCATGTATTTGAATGCTTGGTCACTATACTTCAACCAATATGAGGATGTTCCAAAGGTTGTTTCAGTTTGGGTAAAACTACCTGTTAACGATGCTATACCTGCCAACATTCAGGGGATCTCCCCGGTATGAAGCCCCAACTAGATCTCACACTGTTTGGTGCAGGAGTCCCATCCAATACGATGGCCCGATTTCCATTATCTTAAAGATATGCCTTAGCTCTTGCTTGTCAACACGTGAGAGTGGTCTGCTTTATCTTCAAACAGCGAGATTTGCGTGCCTGGTGAATGCTTGGTGCAGCTTGTGTCAAAGTTCTTTCACTGCAGAGGGAGAGGGTGGAAGTGAGACTCAGGTTGAAAGGGAATAGTCCCAACTCTGCTAGATACACACAACACAACAGGACATGCATAACTTACGATAGAGTAGTCCACAAGGATGTGGCAATCACAAACACAAGGTGAACAGATAGCATGTACAGCACCCAACAGAATAGTCCACACGAGTGTGACGAGCATTATAACAAGTTTACAAGAATGAATTTGTCAAGTGTCTGGTGGGATAGCCCACACGACCGAGATAACATTAGCAACTGATACAACACATTTCCAACATCATATGTACTAAAAAAACTGAAATAGTTCAATTGTATTAATACAAGTTAAAGCAACATGCATTACAAGCGTCCAAAGATCAATCTTACAAACGAATACAATACATGTGTGAAAATGTGCTAGCCTGTTAACAAGATTCTGAATTAAGCGAAATTTCCAAGAGAAATCGGTACACCATTACATCACTAACCTCGATAGTGGGGCATTGGAGCCACTACTCGCTCCTCAAAGAAAAGATTACAGACTCTCAAGGCTATGTGGGAGGAGCCAAGGCAAAAAGTATTTTTCACGTACAAATGAGAGGTATTTATAGCCAAAGGTAAAATTGGCCCTTGTGACTATTCGAATTCCCTCAAGACTATTTGACTTTACATGACTCTTCAGATTACATGTAGGTCTCTTGGACTTTCACATTACATTACATTGTTTACAACAGTGTGGCCCACAATTATGATGTGGCCGAGATGACTCATGGCATTACTCAACACGACAGAGATGGTGTGTTCATGTTGCGGGTGGTGTGCATGTTGATTTGCAGTGTTGTTAAGTGATGGATTTCCTCTTGGTGTATCATAGCTTCACCTTCACATGACAAGGTGTGCAGAGTCTTCAATGGTCTTGGTGTTTGCTTGATGTTGCATGTGCACGTCGCTCCTTCGCTTATACTTTGGCATGCTTCATGTGTTTGTCTGTCCATGAACAAATATCCTCGCATGCATTCCTCGTTCATCCATTCATGAAAAAATCTCCTAGCACTCATTCCTTGTTCGTCTATTCGCGAAAAAATATCCTCGCATGTTCTCCTTGTTCATCACGTTCATCGTCGCATCATGTCTCATCCATGTACCTGTATTTGCAATCACTCATAACGAGATGACATGAAATCCAGAAATCTCCTAGTATACCATAATGCCTTTTCATTTTCTTTCAGATGCAGGTGACTGAGAGAGAGGACAAGGCTCTGAAACTGCTCAAGGCAGATTTCAAGCCGGAATGCGGGCTCTGGGCACTGCCGGTGAAAATTGTGTAGAGGTCACTAGGAGATTGAGATGGACAATCCGGATCAATAGTGACTGTCCGCAGGGATTTGGCTCGGCTAGAGGGCAGATCTACACAATTTTTTTAGGGAGGTAGTGCAGGCAGCAGAGGGGGACTAGCAACAAAAACTGCGCAATTTCTCCGGGGAGATGGCAATGGGATGCAAGAGTGTTGCTGGGAAAAGCTATGCAATTTTTATGGGGAGCTGGTAGCGGGCTGCAGGAGTGTTGCTGGAAAAAACTATGCAATGCTGGGAGGTTGACCTGCTGGACATCCCTGTGTAGTTTCCAAGTTGAGCGGGATGCTAGGCAGTTGGGTGACTACTCATGAAAACTACATAGTTTTCCGGGTGAGCAACAATCCAAATGTCTGGGTGACTGACTGGAAAAATTGTGTATTTTTTTTAGGGAGACAGTGACGGACACAAGGTATTTGTCTAACATGTCTGTGCAGTTTCTTCAGTTAGCGGAGCGGGCATGCTTTGTAGCTTTTGTGCAATTTTTTGGGGGAGTGAGGCTTGGGGTCACTGCCTAGTCAAACTCTCTGGTTGACCAGTTGGAGGCTCGGTTGATGTGCTTGCGAGCAACGCTGATTGAAATGGATTGCTAGGAAACTTCTGCGTTGTTTTAGGTGATATTCGGTCGAGTCAATTCCAAGGTTGCGCAATGCAGACTTCCTGAGAGATAGCCTCAAGCTCTGTGTAATTCTAGGCAGCAGTACATAATCATTGAGAGCTGAAACTACGCAATGTAGCTCAGCGGATGTTCGGTTGTTGGAGGATGATTCAGTCGACAAAGCTTCAACAAAATGACCAAGTGTATGAATGAATGACTTAGTACATGCATGACCTCATGAACACACATTCAACATGACTTGACGACAAGACACCTCGAACGAACATGACAACGTACACTCAGTCTGACTGAGCAACAAGTGCGACACTTGTGATAGATCGTTGAACGACCGCAACGATGCTTGTGTGACAGTGCATACAACTTCATGTGTGAGTGCAACAGATGTTTAT
Organism: Pinus taeda; assembly: GCA_000404065.3. Classification (NCBI taxonomy): domain Eukaryota; kingdom Viridiplantae; phylum Streptophyta; class Pinopsida; order Pinales; family Pinaceae; genus Pinus; species Pinus taeda. The sequence goes on along the minus strand of APFE030683099.1, from coordinate 32,853 downwards.
ATAGTGAACACGACTTGTGCACATGAAGGCGGACCTTGTGCATGGCTAGAACATGACTGCAAACATGACATTGTGACCAACATGAAAAAAGATGTATGTTTAACGGTCAAGTGAGGAGGGTGCAAAGACTCAACACAAGCTCACAAGATGAGCTCGGTTGCTTGCAAACATCAAGGAAAAACCCAAGGAAGGCTCCAAAATTGGATGCAAGCCAAAATTTTGGAGAGTGTTGTAGCTGCTACAACACTACCTCACTTTCCCCTCACTTGCTGGAGCAATGAATGTTTGAAAGCCATTATAAATGGCGTTGGTTCGTATGTTGACAGGGTTTAACCAAAAGGTCAATAGATCTCATGTGCAAAGATATGCATTGAGGTGGTCTTGGAACATGTTCTTACCTCGAAGATAATCCTCACTAGGTGAGAATGGAGCTTTTCAATCATAAGATTACGAACAACTCCTTTTTAAGTGTAAAAGTTGTCATGACTGCAAGAATTTTTCCCAGGATTGCAAGAAGGTCAACTCGTAAAATAGTGAAGGCTTTGCCCCCTCCCAAGAGGGTCAGTGGCATACCCATAGGTGAGGAGCCAATAGAGGAAAAGGAGGCTTAAAAAAATCAATATTCCTTTGCAAAACAATGCCTCCTTTTCTAGAAATCCCTTTGATGCTTTATCACAAAGTGAGCCTAAATCATTGGAGTTAGTAGCAGAAAAAGATGAACCTATTTTGGAGATTGAAAAAAGAGAAGAGCAAGTGGTAGAAACACAAGTCACACTAATTACTCTGGTCAATCCTCATCAAGCCTCTCCTCAACAACCTCTCGCGACTCCTCTCCCTACTGATGGAAAGGAGACAAGCCCAAAGCATTAAACAAATGTGTCACAAGGAGCAAAGGAAGAAAACAATTAGGTTCTTACATGAAATGCAAAGAAAAATTTGAAATGGTATAGTGATTCTTACAGTATAGAAATGGAAATGCTCAATTCAAAAGGAAGTCCCACTAACATGGAAGTGAGGAAGTCTAAAACATAGCAAAATATCAAGTTGGGGAACCAGTCTCAAATCCCATAGATTCTAAAGAATGCGAGTAACATAGAGAAATGAAACAATAGATCTAGAGGAGGTAAGTCACCCGCCTCAAAATCAAAGTGAAAGTCATCTCATGGAACATAAGAGGTTTGGTAAACCCTATTAATTCTTAGGTAGTCAAAGACTTAATTAGAATGGAAAAGTCATAGATTCTTTTTCTTCAAGAAACCAAGTTGCCCAAAGAAGATATTCTAGCTTAGGAAAAAATTTTATGGAATAACAATGTAGGGGTTAGCCAAATATCCTCTGGTGCCTCTAGGGGTCTTTGAATCCTATGATCAGCCCTCAATCTCAAGCTCTTCCATTGCATCAAGGCAAAGTTTTGGATAACAATCAAGTTAGAGGACTCTCAGTCCAAAGAAGTTTCTTCCTTCATAATTGTTTATGCCCCTATTAGTTATAGTGAAAAAGGAGAATTATGAGAATCTCTAACAAGATTAAAAGAGGAACAATGGCATAAAGATTGCATTGTCAGAGGGGAATTTAACATCACACTCCTCTCTTTAGAAAGTCGAGGAGGCTTCATTGTCTGAGATTCTTTCTGTGAAAAAATGGAATATTTCATAGGTGATTAGAACTTAATGGACATTGTCCCAAAAGAAGGAAAATTTATGTGGTCGAATAGGAGAAGTAGACTAGGGTATATAACGGTCAGGCTTGACTGTTTTCTCATACACAATAGTTGGATACTCAAGAGTATTGAAAATTACTCCACTATATTGGCCAAAGGAGACTCAGACCATAGGCCAATTGGTTTAACATCGACCCTCTCGAATATATGGGCCTAATCTGTTTATGCTTTAATCCTAGTTGGCTCCAGAGTGAGGGGGTTATTGAATTAATTAAGTAATCTTTGGTCCTCCATGTCAAGGGTTCTTCGGCCTTTGTATGGGAAATGAAACTAAACGAAATCAAACAAGCTCTTTTAATATGGGCCAAGCATAGCTACAAGCTCCCTCGACCATGGAAAAGTAGAGCCATTAAAACAATTGGAAAGTCACCAAGCCCAAATGGAGTCTAGTTCAATCAAGCATGAGCACTTCGAAAAGGAGAAGCAAATAAGCAATCACATTCTCACTCTTAGTAGGCAGGAGGAAGAATATTGGTGCTTGAAATCAACCTACAAAAGTGAGAATGGGAAAAGGAAAAGGGAATACCTACGGGTTGGATTGCTTAAATAATAACAAGTGAGTAAGTGCACAAGAAGTTGTCTATCTGTCTATCTGTAAGTGTATCTCTATCTCTCCTCCTCCAACCAAGGAAGAAAGTTCTCCTTGTCCTATGAGGTTTTCGTTTTCACAATTTGGTCTTCATCGTTTTGTGGGGGATTTAATGCAGACTTCAACGGAGATCAGATGGATGTCCATACCCATTTCATAGCAATGAGATTACTATCCATATATCCATCATGTTACCTGATCAATGGGGGAAAAAAGAGTCATCAATATGAACCAGGGGAGCCAGCAATGCTTGATCGACCAACATAGTGAGACAAGGAAAGGTTAGTAAGGCCGCTCGACTAACAGGAGAGGAAAGAGCCCTCGAAATCATTGGGATGAAATGACAGAAAACTACCGCAACATATATAATGATATGAGGGAATTGTGCCACTGCCATAATCACCTTCCATAGATGATCGATGGTAATATAGGTGTGGCTCACCAGCCTCATGCCTCTCCTCTTATCTAGATGATCTGTAGGCTCTAATCTTGTCAGGGCCATCCATGTTGCATCTTTATCCACCTCTATGTATGAGGGTGTATTCCCCTATTCTCAAGTAGGCCAAGGCTCGGGATACCAGAAGTTGGGTTAAGGAAATCATTCCGGAAGGTAAGCAAAAATTACCGCATTCCTGAAATTAAATAAGAAGACTTCTCTTTTTCAAAAATTTATATTCTGAAAACAATGAGAATGATCCTTCAAAATTTGATTCATTCATTTCTTGCTTGCCCTCTATTGTATATGATTTTGATAACTTCTAGTTAATGAAGCCAAAGAATAAAATGATGCCATCGAGGCCATTTGGTCTCTTAACCCGAACAAATCCCCCAACCCAGATGGTTTCCTTATCTCTTTTTTTTGTTCTTGCTGGACTCTTATTAAAAAAGACCTCATGATAATGCTAAATTCTTTAAGAACTAAAGGGAAGTTGGGAGGGAGCACGAACTCCTCCTTCCTCGCCCTTATCCCAAAAGAAAGCAAGTTTTCCTCCTTTTCAATATTTAGACCCATATCTCTATGCAATTCATCTTACAAGATCCTGACCAAAATAATCGTAATAGAGTCTGAGTTCTCCTTCTAACAATCATCTTTGAAAACCAAGGGGGCTTCCTTAAGCATCGTCAAATGCTAAATAATTCCATTCTAGTCCAAGAGGTTATCCAGTTGAACAAAGTTAGTGATGAACTTCGTATGGTTATAAAACTGGATATGGAAAATGTGTTTGATTATGTCTGTCATTCCTTCCTTTTTTTTATTCTTGAAAAGCTCTTATTTGGGGAAGATTTCATTAAGTGGATCAAGGCTTGCATTGGAAAACCCTGGATCACCTCTCTTGTTAATGGTCAACCATGTGATTTCTTCCCTACGACCATAGGCCTCCACCAAGGATGCCTCCTCTCCCCACTACTCTATATTCTTATGTCTAAATCCCTGAACAGAAATTTGGAAGTAGCTAGGTCTTAAGGAAAGCTGAAAGGATTATGCATGTGAACAATATCAAAGATGTCAACCACTCAGAATTTGTGAATGACACCATGTGAGTAGTCAGGTTACCCTACTATTAGGAAATTGATTTTTAATTAGTTGAATTCCAAAGAATGGACAACTTTTAAAGTGAATGTTGTCACAAACTAACCCCCATCTTTTCCCAAGATTTTTAACGACCAAAGAAGAGCATGGCAAGAGAGAAAGGTTGTGCAACATGGGAGAAAAAGGGATACTGCGGAGAGAAAGGTAAGTTTGTGGGGAAAATGAAAAAGGGGGATTCTAGTAGAAAGGTATTGGACAACAAGAAAGCAAAAAAAAGACTTAGGCATTGAATTAGCAGGGTGTTGCTAAGGTCTAAGGAAGAATAATATCAAGTGTTGATTATGATTTCTGACAGAATGGAAGCTTGAGGCTTGAGTGGAATTGTTGTAGCAAAGTTCATTTGGTTGGGAGGAACGTGCATGCTCCTACTATATTTTCAAGTATTAAGAAAGTGATTAAGTGGCTTTGTTTAAGGATTGTATTTCAATTCATGTGCTAACTAAAAAAATGGCATAATATGGTTGAATGTGTAGGAAAGAAAAATATATTATTAGGCATGTGGTGTTAAACTCATTATAGTTTCCTATCTAAATCTTTGTTATGAGTTGTTGTTATGTCTTATATTTTGAACAAAGATTTTATTTCTAAGTAACTATGTAGAGATAAGAACAAAGATTTTATTTCTAAGAAACCATGCAGAGATAAGAACATATTATTTCTAAGTAACCATGCAGACAAAATAACAAAGATTTTATTTCTAAGTAACCATGTAGAGAAAGGAAAGGAGATTTACTACTAAATAATCATAAATCCCATAATGATAATCTTGACCAAGTGACCCATTTGAGGGGAAATACTGAGAGATTATATGAATATAAAGAAATAATTGAACATGAAAAAGACTGCATTATATGGCAAGAGGTCTACAATAGAGTAAGACTCATATCTTGGGATGTAGGACTTAAGTACAAAGGGTAGTTGGAAGGAGTATATTTACTTCAATCACAAGAAATTAAATTTCTTTTACTTCCATAACTCAAAATATAGTAGACTAGTATTTGTTCTATATAACTACTAATAAGTTGCTTGAACAACACCTATTAGTAAATAAACACACAAACGTTTTAATGTATTGGATATGAAGAAAAACCATATAAAATATAAGTACATGTAAACATATATGTCCTAATGGAATAACATAAATGCGACATAAAAGTTGTAGCATATATTAGTGGAGCTGAGTGTTTGCTTACTCAATCTCACAACTAATATGTAAACAAAAGTAAATTGTGCCAAACTATGCCTATTTCCGTAGTAGGCTACTGAATATCACTAGATCATATACACCCTACAGCTGCAAGAAAGAATAAGGGAGTTTTATAGATATTCTAGTACCTAGAATGAACCCAAAGTATGTATAATTATAGGACAATTTCACGCTAATATCGAGATAGGAGTAAAGACTAACATGAAACATAATAATGGGAGATGCCTTTGTTAGCAAGCTAAACTAAATTTATTCAAAAACCCTGAAATTAATTAAGAGATTTATTATTGTATATTACCTCATGAGAATTTGGTTGAACATTGAGACTCCCAGTTCCTACAAGAAGAAAAGTTCCATCAATATTATAGCAAGGAGGATGTTTCAAGTAGTTAACCTTGTTCAAAGATAAGAACCAAGTATAAATGTTAAAAAGACAAAGAGAATAGTGGTGTTACCTATGACTCAAGATAAATTGAGGGAAATTCGCCTTAGAAACCTGTAGGAACAAAGCCATAACCCTGTAGCAACTGAGGAAGGGTTTGGTGGCCCAATTAAAATAACAATATCATCATAGTAGAATGATAATGTAACACCCTAATAATGCTAAGTAATTTTTAAATAAAATTATAGAGGGATCAACCATAAAACTAACAATTACCTGTAGGGTAATGTAAACCCTTGTTGTCGAGACTGATATCTTTAAATACAGTCGGAAGTGCCATGGTAGCTTCATCCAAGTTTGCACAAGTAGAGAGGCGAAATTGAAAGTAAATTAAGAGTCAAATAAATAAAATCTCAAATTAAATTGAGTAAAACATAAATAAAATAAGGGGGTAACTAGGAATTGCAGTGAAATACTCGAGAAAAAAACCTCGTAGATGTGTTAAACCTCAAAGCAAGAATCAAACTATTTTTCTCTGGAAAACATCGGTAATAAAAGAGTCAAGGAGGCCATTATCATATACTAGAAAAAACCTTGAATCATTAAGTACAAGGTCGAAGGCCATTTTGATTTCCTCATACTTGCATAAAGAAAAATAATCAATGCCAGTAACAAACTCTTTCAGGCCCCAATGGAATATTCGAAGAAAAGAACCTATAATAAAAAAATCCATGAAATTGCAAGGTTGGTCATTACCTATTAATGCCCCCATAGTCGTATTAGACCCCTAAGTGATTAAGCTACTTCAAACCACCATATACTCCAATGAAACCAAACTACCTAAAGGAAGATAGTTACTTTGCCTATGGAGAAAACAATATAGAATGTCAAATTGTATGACAACCCAAGAGGAGGAAACCCTCATCGAACTTGGAGAGCACTTAGTTGCTAAACCCAAAAATGAGAATGATGGAGGAGACAGAGGGGGTAGGGGGTAGAACCTAATCATTTGCTGATGGATTTCATGTCGTCAGATCTTTGTGTTTGATCTCTATCATCCCTTACGACACATCACATGGGATAGACAAGGTGGCACGATGTAAACAAGCCACGTAACCATAAATCACATGGTGCACTACAATATCACTAGGGTACATTGATTTCCAGCATAAGGTTAAGGTGTTAGTGCATCAACAAGGTGTATACATTATTAAAAACAAGGTTGTGGGTATCAAATGTGTTTAAACCACTTTTTATCCAAGAAACCAATGGCCGACATGATTATAACCCTATAAGAATTCCCAATAGCCTAATACATGGGTCAAGTAATATCCTAGTATGGATTGATGATAGTAAGCCTCATTATCCTTATTAAGTTTTACCCCTTTTTGCATAATAGATGTATATTGTCAATTAACAAAGGAAAAAGGTGAAGCTAGGACCAATTTTAATCATATTACGTGAAAATACAAGATCATAAGGTAGCAATTGTGAAGTCAAAACAAACCAACATATTATACATCTATTTACATATGTAGAAGATAAGTGTGTGAATGCATCCAAACATCATAATGAGCCAAATAAAAATGTAAAATAACATTAAAAAAAATATATGGCGTAAATTTGAGGTATATTTTACATGTGGTATCAGAGTTGTAGGTTACAACAGTGCAACCTATGAGCCAAATCAAAACCTTTTTTTAACAAAATAAATGTTTTGTTTTACAAAATAAGGAGTAGAAGGGTAGGGATGGTAGATCCATTTGCAAGGTCTCATAATTGAGAAGAACAAATTCAGGTACAATTAGTAAGAGAAACGTCACTTGAATGGGAGTTTAAAAAAAGTAGACCTCCAACCTTTTATGGTGATTCAAAGGAAGCAACGATGGCATAGCTACTCAACATGAACATATATTTTCAAATGTATGGGCATCCTAGAAATTTGAAAGCTAGACTAGCCGCTTATTAGTTGCAAGGTAAGGCATCTTTATGGTGGGAGGAGATCAAGATTGTACAACCCTGATCTTTGTGTAGTTCTGGTACAAGTACCAGTCCCCTGTTTTAATATGTTCACTTAGATGAAGAAATCTTTTAATTTCTGGACCTATTCTTGGTTCAATATAATTGTTTAACAAATAGGAGACTGTGTATAAAAACTGATCAACATACTTTGTGAAAGTATATTCATTGGAGTGCTTCCTTACCAAGGAAGTCCAATGAATTACTGATTGGGGATTGCCCTGCTCATCCGATTTTTGCAAGGGAAACTGAAACCTATCTACCTGATGGTAAAGACACAAATAAACAAGTACTGAACCATGTTTGAAAGTTCCCTTTGTGGAGAATTTGAGGAATTGATCATGGATTGCATTTGATATAAACTGATTGTAATTGAAGATGGGGGGTTTTTCACCTGATGTTAAGACTAATAAAAAACCAATAATAGCCTCATCAACCCACTAATCAGATTGGTAGCCTAGTAAACATGAAACAATAGAAATGATCTACTTGGTTATCTAGGGGAAGATAGAGGATGAATAGGGAGGATTTTTCTTGGGTAATTGGGCATCCTCAGGGAGAAAAGTATAAAAAATATTAGCTTTATGTGGGAAGGTCAGGTTTTTGTAGAATTCCATTAGGGAATCTATTGAAAATGATTTTAGAGAGTCAAAATTTCACAACTGGAGCATCTAAGAGATGGATTCGGCTGCAACAGTAAAAATGATACCATTACTTTGAGCCACAATTTCCCTCTGACTGAGAATATATTTGAATTGACACCATGACACAAACTCAGGAAAGTGGTAGGTTTGGGGAAAAATGAATTAGGGTAGGTAGGATTCCCACAAACCAATCCATCGTTGAGGTCTATGAATTTTTGTTTTAACCAGTTGTGGAGTTCATATAGGTCACACTCACAACTGGTTTCAACAATCTTGTATTCCTGATCTACTAGAGGTTGGTGGTCTAAATATACAATAGGGGGTAGCAGGGGGTTGTCTTTTGTTACTTTGGATTTTACTTTAAGAGCCATGATAGAATAAAAATGAACAGGAGGTTCGAATAACCCAGGAATATTGGTCGAAAATTGGTATTTGAGGTGTAGACTGGTGATTGGTCGGATGCACGAGTCACAGTAGTGGCCTGGACCACTATTGCAATGACAGGTTCTGATTTGCAGTAGAGGCACTATAACAGCTCTGATACAATTATTACCTTGAAACAACAAAAGAAGGGTGGGTAGAAGAGGTTTATTTGATAATATAGGCCAAATGGCTTACCATTGAGATTTAGCGATTGGAGTGGCAGGTCTGTTGTCGTAGGAATGGATATGTATTAATTGCTCAATGGTTGGATGATGAGGTGGTGGAAGTGCCAGGTGGCAGCAGTGTATTGGGGAGAAGTGGGAACATGAGGTTGATTTTGCCGAAGGGCAATGGGCGAATAGGGGGATGACATGTAGCGGCGTGGTATTGTTCCGAGGTGGGGACGGGAGGCCCACCTAGCGGATGGTGAATGGAGTGGAAGTGGAGTTGAGTCAATAGTTGTAATAGCGAAAGCGCGATGGTGGATTTCGAAGGGGGGAGAGGTGGTTTATCGTATTAGACAGAGGGATGTGAAATGCATGTGGAGTATACACGTCGCCAGGGAGGTATAGGAGGGGACCACTTTTCGGACCCCCACCCCGGTTAAGCATCGGAGGGGGGGGGTTGGGGGGGACCAAAGCTCATCAGCCACTATTGATCTGGGTAGGTGAGATCTTCACCATCCACTCTTATGCGAACTTTATTTAAAAAACGACAAATATGTCATGTCGCGTTAAACTTTACTCACAACTATATACGTTTGCGCTTCTACCATGTAAAGAGGGCTTATTGCATTAATTTAATTTCATTGCCAATTAAACCACGATTAAATGGTGTAGTTTAAATAATCAACTTTAACTAATCTAATCAACTCAAAGTTAGACCATGATTAAACGATGTAGTTTAATTAATCAACTTTAACTATTCTAATCAACTCAAAGTTAAACCACTAATAAACAGTGTGGTTAAACAATTTTATTCTAACTACTACAATTTAACCATGGATACATTGTGTGGTTAAAACATTCACTTACCTAAACTAATTATATTTAATCACGCTTAAATAGTGTGATCAAACTAACCCGATTTATCTAACTTCAATGTAGCATTTTAACTGCCAGCACATTATTCAAACTAAGGTATTATTGATGCATTTTTTCATTTTTTGAATGGCAATTAGACTTGCTCACTTCTTTTTGTGGTACTTTGATTCTTTTTTCAATTTTCTCATATTTTTTATTTTTCTTTTGTTTCTACTCATATATCTTTTTTATTTTTGTATCCCTTTTCTTTTATTTTCTTTTATTCTACTTTTTCTTTTTCTTTTCTTTTGGAAATAATTTGCATAAAGGAAGATTATTTACAATAATTATATACATGAAAATTAACAGATAATCAACTTATAATCCTATATATTATAGGACCCTAACAATGGCCCTAATGGGGACGGCATGCTCCTTGTGAGAGGTCAAGAACGTTATAGATCAATAGCCTTTATCCATTGGGCATGGAGTCCTATAGGTCCCTATAATACTAGTGATTACCCCATTACTATTGTAGTTGTATCCCTTATTAATATTGTTGTGCCCCTATTGTCCCATATTTTTTTATTGTGGCCCCATAGATCCTCTATTGTTATTTTTGTGCTTATATTATTATTGTTAGGTCAGCTGGGTTATATTGTGACTCCTTAGACTCCTATATATAGAAAGGAGGTTTTGTCATTTGAATCATCCAAGAATTGTTCATTTATGTAATGTAAAGGAGGTTGCCCCCTCGAAGAGGCTAAATTCTAAGGTGTTGATCTATCTTTTTCATCTTTTTTCTTGAGCTAGTTTCATAACATTTGGTATCAGAGCTTTGGATTCTAGGGTTTTGCTGCTCCAAATAGGTCATCGTGGCATTTTCACTATCTTTTTTCTGCGACGTTTCAGAAGCTAAAAAAAAACCCATTTGAGAAGAAATTGCACTGAACTTTGGGTCTGAATTTCAAAACTTTTCGCGCTATATTTGTGGAGATATGATCTTTGGAAGTTGGTCTTTTTGCAGACTCCTGACTTACATTCCAAATAGGTGACTTGGGGAAAATCGTCATAACTTTCTCTCTGAGCATCAGATTGAAATTTCGTAAGAAGGTACATAAAGAGGACGGGCTGTAGTTTCTTGTATATATTTTTCAGAGCCAAAGGTCGAAACAGTGACTCGTGGCACATCATACAAGTTCGCTCTACTGAACTAGTCTATAATCAGGTCACTGTGGGAGATTTCGCATAACTCTTTCTTGGAGAATCCAATTTGGATTAGACTTGTGGCATTGGAAAGAGGACGCAGAGGGCTACTACAGGTCAGAATTTCAGAACTGGATGGTCTAAAATTATAGAGATACATCATATTCAATATAAAGCTCCTACAAAGTGAAAAAAGGTGTGCAGTTGTTTTTAAATTTTTGCATAAGCTTGGTTTGAAAAATTAGTTTGAAGGAATTCAAAGGGCATATTAAAGCATTATTATCGGTAATTGATGTCCCGAGGAAAGAAAATGCAAACACCTAGTAAGAAACCTGAAAGCTCTAGCATGACTCATGAAGAAAAGGAAGAAATGCAACATGATATATCAAAATTACGAGACCAAGTGCAACAACTGTCACTTGCACAAAAAGGAACAGAACCTAAGATGGATGGTTTAAAGAAAGATGTAGAAGCTAAGATGGATATTTTAAATAAAGGCATAGAATCTAAGATGGATTGTTTAAAGAAAGGTGTAGAAGCTAAGATGAATGATGTGGAAGCTAAGATGGATGATTTGAAGATAGATTTGAAGACAAACATGGAAGAATTGAAGATAAATATGAATAAGTTTCTACAAGAAATACTTACTAATGGTGAAAAGGTAGTAAAGGAAACTCATGATGTGAACAAAAGAAATGTTAATCATGATTTCATAGACTCTAATGTGGGATCAGAGACCCACCATATTCCAAAAATCGATATGAGGAAGTTTGATGGCAAGGATCTTGCAACATGGATATTACAGATGGAGCAATTTTTCGATCTCAATAATGTGCAAAACACACAAAAGGCATGTATTGCAACTTTATATTTGGAACCAAATCAGTTTGTGTGGTATCAATGGCTTTGCTCTCATAAACAATTTTTCACTTGGGAGATTTTTACGAAAGAATTGACAACACATTATGAGGATAAAAAAAAACACTTTTTTTAGCCAATTGATAAGTCTCAAACAAAAGGGTTCAATAATGGAGCACATTGAGGAGTTCCAAAAATTGAACATAAGGGTAAAAAATATTCCAGAGGAGCATAGGATTGATGTGTTCATAGGGAATTTAAAGGATAATATCCAACATGATGTTCGCCTTTGGGAACCTGATTCATTAGAGAATGCATTCAGGTTAGCAAGAAAAATGGAAAGCAAAATTATGGCAACCAGGAAGCATACCACTCACAACTATAAAGATGGAAGTGTTGTTTCCCTTAGTCTTCCACAACATATAAGGATGATACCACAATAATTGGAAGAAAAAAGAGAAAAAGGGCTTTGTTACAGTTGTGATAGCAAATACACTAAATGTCATAAGTGTGCTCAGAGGAAATTATTCTACATAGATTGCGAAGAGGAAGAAGAAAAGGAGCAAGAAAGGTCAAAAGAAGAGGATATACTCCAGGAAAAAATCCTAGATAAAGAAGAAATGAATCTGACCATTTCCTGTAATGCATTGGCGAGAATTACCACTCCTCAAACCATTAAGATAGAAGGACAAATCAAGAAGAAAAAGGTAATAGTGTTGATTGATTCAACAAGTACACACAATTTTATTCATTGTAAGATAGAAAAAGAATTGAATTGCTTCTTATATCTAGCACCAGAGTGTCAAGTGATGGTTGCAAATGGAGGAACAATAAATTACTCTGGAAAGTGCCATAATATCAAGCTATCGATGGGGGAATATGTATTGACTAGCCCAATGCTTTCCATTCCAATGGGAGGTGCTGATGTTGTACTAGGAGTCCAATTGCTAGAATCCTTGGGTACAATAGCTTTTAATTTTCAAGAACTTTTCATGAAATTTTCTGTTGGAGGAAAGGAAGTTGAATTAAGGGGTATTGCGAGGAAACTGATAAAGATAATTAGCTCTAACAGTATGACAAAGCTTCTAAAAAAGAAACAAAGGGTGTAATTGCACAATTATGTTCACTAGATGTTTCCACATCAGAATCATCTATTTCTCGAGATCTCCAAAAAGTATTGGACAATCATTCCAAGGTATTTGAGACTCCCAAAGGTGGGAGTCAGCTCTAATGGTATGACAAAGCTTCTAAAAAAGGAAAAAAGGGGTGAAATTGCACAATTATGTTCACTAGATGTACAGATATCCCTATGCCCAAAAGAGTGAAAATGAACGTATGGTTGCAGAAATGCTAGAGGCTGGTATAATTCAACCGAGTCAAAGTTCTTTCTCTCCTCCATTAGTATTAGTGCACAAGAAGGATGGATCATGGCGCATGTGTCCAGATTATAGGGAGCTCAACAAGCTCACTATTAAAGATAAGTTTCCCATTCCTATCATTAATGAATTACTAGATGAATTGCATGGATCAATTTACTTCACCAAGTTGGATCTTCGTTCATGATATTACCAAATCAGAATGAAGACTCAAGACATTCTGAAAACAACATTTAGAACTCATGAGGGTCATTATGAATTTTTGGTCATGCCTTTTGGCCTTACCAATGCGCCTTCAACATTTCAAGGTTTTATGAATTCCATTTTCAAACCATTCCTTAGAAAATTTGTGTTAGTATTTTTTCATGATATACTAATGTACAACAAGTCTTGGAAGGATCATGTTGAACATGTTGACAGGGTGCTACAACGAACAATATAGCAATGACGTGAACTAAAACTATTAATATAGTAATAACATGAATTAAATAATGATAATGATTAGTATAATAGTGTTACAATATAGTAAAACATAAAACATAAAAAAACAAAAAATATAGTAATAACATGAATTAAATAATCATAATGATTAGCATAGTAGTCTTACAAAATAGTGTTACAAAATAGTAAAACATAAAACATGAATTAAATAATGATAAGGATTAGTATAATAAAGTTACAAAATAGTAAAACATAAAACAAACAAACAATATGGTAATAACATGAATTAAATAATGATAATGTGATGCAGGAACATCCAGCTCACCATGACCGGGTGAAGTCTCTGTGAGGTCAAAGAAAAGTTGAATTTACTTTTATTTAGTCTTTTTGTTGGTTGACACGAAAGTAGCAGGACTTTTATTATTTTATTTTATGTTAGTTAAGGGTAGTTGAATAGTTATAGTTATATGTTGATCTGTTGTGAACAAACTGTAATTATCCTTTTATTTTAAAGGGAGAAAGACAAATGTATTTGAAGAGGAAATCTTGTCATAAGATAAATGAATGTCTAATAACAAGTAACTGTAAGAGTTTGTAACTGGAAAAAGAAATTGTACAGTTTCATTAACTGGAGCAAGGAACCTATAAATGTAACAGGACAAACCATGTAAGGGGTTCAGTTCAATACCTCTCGCACTCAAATAAAAGTAACAACAGATAATTGAAAGTTTTGTCCATCTGTATGCTTATTGTAAATTATGTTTTCCCTTTAATGATTATTTGAATACACAACTAGCTATGTACAGATTCTTGTAAACAAATACTTCGTTGCATTTCCGAAGAGAGACAACGAGTAAATGCAACAAGGCTAAGGAGTGGACATGATATAAGGATTTGTAATTCGTTGAAGCAGGCAACGGAAGTAAACCAGAACTTTATAGAGGCCAAGCACCTACAGGCCGAGCGACAGTTTCCACATTGCATCTCAAATGACAACCAAGTAACATTGTAAGAAAAATCATAGCATTTGTGTAACAACAAAATTATACATTGAACTTCAAACAAACTGAAAGTGTATGACAACAGTTCTGGCCACGAAATCCCGAGAAGGAAAACAACATATGTCAAGCAGGTAATTCAAAAATAGAACCAATATTATTATATTTTCTCGGAGGAATTTCTTGCCAAATATAGCAAAGTCCAGCGTATTAAATTTATACAATAGAACTATAAAACCAAAATCGTGCATGCTTAAAGCCTGAGCCACAAACCCTAGGCAAGGGTTTCAATCATAACATTTATACACGGTGTAGACACACAGACCCTAAACAATAAACCCCAAGCGAGGGTTTAGGAAGGAGCCGCAACTACACAGGAAATTTCAGTCAATATATGGTGGAAACCAAAAGTTCTGACGAACCAGAGCATCGCTCATAGTGAGCGTTTGACAAACCCTTCCCACTCAAAGAGCAGAGTTAAAAAGACTAAGACGGCGAACTACCAGAGGTGAGAAGAGGTAGAGCCTACCAGGCAAAACCATGGCACGTGACACCAAACCCCAACACCTACACAACCAAGAATACACAGGTGTTAGTGATATATTGTAATAGAAGTGTAATTATAGAGCTGGAAGAAAAATTAAGCCATTAAGAATGCCAACAGATACCTGAGGGTTCGCAGTGGGGCCAAAGGCCAGTGTTCCAGTGACAGCGTCGACGGACTGAGGATAACAAGGAGCAATCTAGCTCAGGAACTGTAGAAGGAGGCTCATGAGTTGAAAATAGAGAAGGATAGATTACTTGTGCGTACCGAAGATGGAAGAGAGCCATCGAGTAGAGCCTGAAAGTAAATAGACGTTAAGTTTCCAAACCAAACGAGAAACATTAGTGCATGAGTTAACATACGACAGCATGAGAGCACACGGCAGAAAGAAACCAAAGACAACGGAGATCTTACCCTAGCAACTACACAACGAGTCACAACTAGCTACGAACCAAGAAACAAGGACCAATACAGTCATAGTTGAGCAACCAAAAACATAACCAGGACTTGCGCATAGCTGCCCACTGAACCTCGCAAAGCATTGCAGAGGAAACCCTCGACGGGGAAACAATAAAAGAACGAGAAGACCACCAAACAAGGGAATAAACAAAGAACTGAGTGGGAGACGCAAACATCAAGGCGAGTACCTTTTCATTAACACCTCATTGAATTCGCACCAACCAAAATCTAAAATATCTATATTGAATTTCATTCACGTGTTGCCATTTCGTATGATTAAATCAACCAAACAAACATTATAAATCATTCCTTTTACGACGAGTGTATTAAGTGTTGGGCTAGTCACATCATAATGATTAGTGTAATAATGTTACAAAATAGTAAAACATAAAACAAAAAAACAAACTATATAGTAATAACATGAATTAGAATTATTAATATAGTAATAACGTGAATTAAATAATGATAATGATTAATATAATAGTGTTACAAAATGGTAAAACATAAAATATAAAAAAAACAAACAATATAGTAACAACATGAGTTAAAATTATTAATACAATAATAAAATGAATTAAATAATGATAATGATTAGTATAATAGTGTCACAAAATAGTAAAGCATAAAACATAAAAAAAAACAAGCAATATAGTAATAACTTGAAATAAAATTATTTATATAGTAATAACATAAATTAAATAATGATAATGATTAGTATAATAGTGTTACAAAATAGTAAAACATAAAACATAAAAAAAACAAACAATATAATAATAACATGAATTAAGATTATTAATACAGTAATAACATTAATTAAATAATGATAATGATTACTATAGTAGTGTTACAAAATAGTGTTACAAAATAGTAAAACATAAAGCATAAAACAAACAAACAATATAGTAATAACATGAACTAAAATTATTAATATAGTAATAACATGAGTAAAATAATGATAATGATTAATATAATAGTATTACAATATAGTAAAACATAAAACATAAAACAAACAAACAATATAGTAATAAAATGAATTAAAATTATTAATATAGTAATAACATGAATTAGATAATGATAATGATTAGTATAATACTGTTACAAAATAGTGTAACATAATAGTAAAACACAAAATATAAAACAAACAAACAATATAATAGGAACATGAATTAAAATTATTAATATTGTAATAACATGAATTAAATAATTATAATGATCTATATAATAGTCTTAAAAAATAGTGTTAAAAATAGTAAATCGTAAAACAGAAATGGTGTTACAATAAAGTAAAAGATAAAACTTGAAACAAACAAACAATATAGTAATAACATGATTTAAAATTATTAATATAGTAATAAAATGAATTAAATAATGATAATGATTAGTATATTAGTTTTACAAAATATTGTTACAAAATAATAAAACATAAAAAACAAAAAACAAAAAAAAAATATAGTAATAACACGAATTAATATTATTTAGGTAATAACATGAATTAAAATTATTAATATAGCAAAATAACATGAATTATATAATTTATAATGAATTAAGTATAAGTTGTTTAAAGAAAATAAACATAACACATAAAATAACAAATAATATAGTAATAAGAATGAATTAAATAATGATAATGATTAGTATACAATAGTCTTACAAATAGTGTATACCATTAGTAAAAATAAAACATAAAACAAACAAATAATGGAATAATGAATAGTATAATTGTGTTAGAAAATAGTGTAACATAATAGCAAAAAACATAAAACAAACAAACAATATAGTAATAACATGAACTAAAATTATTAATATAGTAATAACATGAGTAAAATAATGATAATGATTAATATAATAGTATTACAATATAGTAAAACATAAAACATAAAACAAACAAACAATATAGTAATAATATGAATGAAAATTATCAATATAGTAATAACATGAATTAAATAATGATAATGATTAGTATAATAGTGCTACAAAATAGTGTAACATTATAGTAAAACATAAAATATAAAACAAACAAACAATATAGTAGTGAAATGGATTAAAATTATTAATAAAGTAATAACATGAATTGAATGATTATAATGATTAGTATAATAGTCTTACAAAATTGTGTTACAAAAGGGTAAATCATAAAACATAAAACATAAATAGTGTTACAATCTAGTAAAACAAAAAACTTAAAGCAAACAAACAATATAGTAATAACATGAATTAAATAATGATAATGATTAGTATAATAGTGTTACAATATAGTAAAACATAAAACAAACAAACAATATAGTAGTAACATTAATTAAAATTATTAATATAGTAATAAGATGAATTAAATAATGATAATCATTACTATAATAGTGTTACAAAATAGTAAAACATAAAACATAAAGAAAACAAGCAATATAGTAATAACACGAAATTAAGATTATTAATATAGTAATAACATGAATTAAATAATTATAATGATTAGTATAATAGTGTTACAGAATAGTGTTACAAAATAGTGTTACAATATAGTAAAACATATAACATAAAACAAACAATCAAGTAATAATAGAATTAAAATTATTAATATAGTAACAACACGAATTAAATAATTATAATGATTAATACAATAGTGTTACAAAATAGTGTTACAATATAGTAAAACATAAAACATAAAACAAACAATAAATTATATAGTAATAACATGAATTAAAATTTTTAATATAGCAATAACATGAATGTTATGAAACTAGCTCAAGAAAAGATAGAAAATATAGATCAACACCTTAGAATTCAGCCTCTTCGAGGGGGAAACCTCCTTTACATTACATAAATGAACAATTCTTGGATGATACAAATGAAAAGACCTCATTTCTATATATAGGAGTCTAAGGGGTTATAACATAATCAGAGCCGACATAACAATAATAATTTAAGAGCACAATAATAACGATAGTGGGCTTCTATGGGGCACAATAGTAACAGTATGTACACTACATGGGTACATCAATATAATAAGTGGGTTGTACTAATAACAATAAGGGGTTACACTAGTAGTATAGGGGCCTAACATGCCCCTCTCCTTCAAAAAGTGTTGTCCTCAATGCTTGAGTAGTTCTTGATGCTTCTGTATAAAAGTCTTGTCCTGCCATGTTGAATCTTTAATAGGTAAGTTCTTCCACTTGATGAGCTACTCTGAAATTGATCAATTTCATAGCTGTCTGGTTCTTGTTTCTGTGACTTCTCCAGGTTCCAATATGATTTTTCCTTCCTCTTCAATTTCTAGCAATATTGTTTGAATTGGGATCTTTTGCAACTTTTGCATAAGTGGCCATACTTCTTCGTCCTTCTTCCATTCATCCCTTGCTTCGTTTATCCAATATGTTTGGATAATAGAAATAGCACAAAACAATGCTTCCACATCCTCATCCTTGAAGAGTCTTCCCATTTGGTAAGGTCACCATTTTTTAAGTGCATGTAGTATTGCCAACATTTCCTTCTCATAAATAGCTTGCTTTAGATGTAGCAGTAAAAATACCTAATCACCTACATCAAAACATTTTTCACTATGATGTTGATCTACCTCTTGTTTCGTTTGATTTTGCACAGAAGTGGCATTATCCTTTAAAAGTTGGAGAACTTCTTGTTGATGCTTGATGTGATCTTTCACTGCTTAAACCTTTTTCTTCTTGATATGTCCTTCTATCTCTAGAGTTTGATGAGTTGTAATTTCTTCCAATCCTTTACAAGGTATGGTCGGATTCATTTCTTCATGCTCGATGTGATCTTCCACTTCTTGAACATTTTTCTTCTTGATATGTCCTTTTATCTTGATAGTTTGAGGAGTGGTAATTTTGACCAATGAATTACAAGATATGGTTGGATTCATTTCTTCTTTCTCGATGTGATTCAGGAGTCTTCAAAAAGACCAACTTCCTCAGATCATATCTCCACAAATATAGCGCGAAAAACTCTGAAATTTGGACCTGAGATTTAGCGCGATTTCTTCTCAAATGGGTTTTTTTTTAGCTTCTGAAACAATGCAGAAAACAAGTTATAGCAAAAATGCCACGATGACCTATTTGGAGTAGCAAAACTCTAGAATCCAAAGCTTTGATACCAAATGTTATGAAAATCAGCTCAAGAAAAGATAGACAAGATAGATCAATGCCTTAGAATTCAGCCTCTTCGAGGGGGCAACCTCCTTTACATTACATAAATGAATAATTCTTGGATGATACAAATGAAAAGACCTCCTTTCTATATATAGGAGTCTAAGGGGTCATAACATAATCAGAGCCGACATAACAATAATAATGTAA
>APFE030683096.1:271202-288346 GCA_000404065.3 Pinus taeda | reverse complement strand
CCCCCTCGAAGAGGCTGAATTCTAAGGCGTTGATCTATCTTTTCTATCTTTTTCTTGAGCTGGTTACATAACACATTCCCTTCTCTGCTACATAGTCCCTCGGGAAATCCGGTCACCCCTTTCGTGCAGTCACTCACATTCCAAGTTCCCCGACATCCCCTATCCCGGGCGATCCATCCCTTATTCCTTGAATAAAAAAGTCAAACAATCAAGGCATATATTTGCCTCAAACCATCATACCTTTCATAGCATGATTATGGAAATCAATGGACACTATTGGGTACCAGTGTCCCACAATGGCCATACTCCTGAATTTCTTTACTAGCATATTGTTGCATGTTCTAATTCCTTTTGTCATTTCTGTTAATTCTTGCATTCGATTTCAAACACCCAACCGGAAATTTCCGTGCTTCTTGTACCAACCACATAACTTCCATTATATTAAAATAAAATTAAATAACTTCAAATCATACCTCATTGGTAGCTCGCCAATAAGGTACACTTACAATCCTATTTACTTCCTGTCATAATAAGTCAAACTAGCATCTTTGACCAAATTGTCATGTATAAATATATCACATCAGGTTAGCACAAACACAAGCATCATAGATAAAAATAATAAATCACATTTAACCCTCATAAACCAAAATCATAATTCACACACATAATAAAACTGAAATAAAATATGGATACTTATCCTTTAATCAATCCTTAGCTTCTACCTTTGTCTTTATTTCATACATACTCTGAATTGGTTTCCACACCTGATAAACACCCAATGCCTTCTCCTCAACCATGTGCACATACACATAGTGCGCATCACACACATACAACCACACATGACATACAACGCCATGAAATACATGCACCTATAGCTGACATATAACGCATACACCTACACCCAGTATACAACAAAACACAACACATACACCTACACCCAATGTACAACACAATACATATACATACACAGAATACAACACACCAAATACACATGTCATGATACCACAACTATATCATGCACATACATAATACTGCATGTACAGAACACAACATGTACAACATGCACATAATACCACATGTACATCAATACCGCATGTACAACATGTACACAATACAACCTATACACAACACCACCTACATAACATGTACACAACATCACATGTGCACGACACCACTTGTACAATGTGTACACAACACCACATGTACATTGTACCACCTGTACAACGTGTACACAACACTAGACGTACACAACACGACATGCACAACATGTACACGACATGCACAACATGTACACGACACCACATGTACATAGTACCATATGCATGACATGTGCACAACACCGTATGTACAACATGTGCACATCACGACATACTCATAGCACCACTTGTACAATCATGCACATAACACCATATGTACATAGCACCACATGTAGAACATGCAAGCAACACCACATGTACATAGCATCATATGTACACAACACTGCATATCCAACATGCACATAGCACCATATGCACATATCATCGCATATCCAACATGTACATAGCGCTATCTATGGCCATCATTGCATATGCAATATTCACACAACACTATTTGTACCACCCTGTTCATAACATTGCATAAAAATATGTACACACACTATATATACACAACACCACATGCACACAACATCACAGATGCAACATGTATAACATACACGATATATGCATGATAGTAGTACCACACATCCAAAACCACATTGTCTCTACCAAGAAACCTTCCTCCTAGTGTCTCTTTGTCATCCATGCTTATACTAGCATGTTGCGCATCACATTGTTTTACATTTCGTTGATGTATCTCTCAGCCCTATCATGTCCATAACATAAACATAGACATAGTATAATCACATAATATAAATTCATATCCACATGTTCTATCAAGCTACTCTTCCCACTTTATTCCTCGTGAACCAAGAATCTCTTCATGTCATTCACCCACATAAGGAATCATTCCTGCACAAGAATGATTCCTAATGACCCTGTCAGACAGTGACATAGATACATAGATACATACATATATATGATATTAGCACAAAACAATCATGATCTCATCAGAAAATGACATACCTACATACATACATGTATACATGTATATACATCGACACAATCATGATCACAACATAATTACTAGATATCATAAGGTCAAGGTTAAGAGAACTCCCTTTATCCATGCAACGCATGTACAACATCGAGAACAATGATTCCCAACTTAGCTAAGGCATCTGACACCTCAAATCTATTTATTTTACCTTTCCTGATTATTTTTCTCATGATTGTCCCGCCATCATCCATTTACACCAATGGACCAAACCAATCCACTAGTTGTTAGATGCTTGCCTTCAGCTACCCTTATACATGCATTGAGCTTCATCTAGGCCTTACATCACTTGTTGGGTTTCACTCAACTCTCCCTGGGCTCCATTAACTTTCCTCTTTCCCAACCAATTCTCCAGACCCCAAACATAAAATGAAAGACAAGAAATAAACAATAATAAAACTATGTTAAACCAACAAAAAATACGACACCACAACCGAAGTGGCATGGCCATGCACAAGATGCAAAAAAACCGCAATCAAGCACAAAAAATCACCAAAATACAAAAGCACAAAACTAACAACAGAAACCATGACTCAATCCCCATGGTTCCCAATGCTTCCAAGGGAAAGATCAATCTGAGCCTTCTTCAAGATTCCATGGCACTTTATTTTCCATGCAATCTCTTGCATCATACTACCATCAACACATAATTTTCAGTGCTTAAATAAACTTAGCAATACACTGGTTACCTTACCTTGCCATCCCAAGCAAGTTTCTTGCAACTAAACAGATCCACAACATTTCTCAAGGGACTCCAATTCCCTTGAGAGATCCACCTGTAACTAGAGGCTAGCTAATATACATGTCAAATATAAGTTCATGAATCTAGAACATATCCACATAATTTCATACAAGATTAAGGTTAAGAAGACTTCATGTATGTAAAGCACTCATTCATTTGGAATTAGAGTTTTCAAACATAGCCAAAAGAATTATTTCCCAATTCCTTTCTTTGACCTTTTCCATGTTGTAATTGAGTGTTACTATGTATTGTCACATCACCCAACTATTAGTTTTATAAACACATCAACTATTACCTTGTCATGCTAATACCAAGCATGTTTCCTACACTGTTTACACATGTCAAACACATGTTCCAAATTTCAAGACAATCATATTTATCAATTTGAAATCAACCTTTACCAATACTAGCAATCATGTCATAATTCATAGTCAACTCATAGTCATTAAACATAATACTACGATTGTCACTTATTACACTCAAGTACATGTCAGCTATCTCAACACATATGTGTTAGTACAATCATCTTAAAACAAGATCATTCATTCAAGCAATCTTATAGACACATACTCATATCATGCAAGTAATCAAACATTCATACAACAAATAGGCAGGATAATAGACACCAACACTCAAACATCAGTTAAACGACATAATCAAACATTCAAGCACAAACTAGATGACATAAGCAAGCTCATACCTTAATGTATCACAGGGGAGGCCATCTTTTCTGCACAATCAATCCAAATTAGCATGGTATAACTTCACAACATATCAACTCAAAAATAGATAAGGTCATTATATCCATAGTAGTCACTAGCTAACATGTTCACATCATAAACTCATAAACGTTTGCCATTTATGCATAGAAATCAAATATGTACGATCAGTCTAGATAGTACAACACAATGTGACAAATAAGTTGACTCATACCTGAATATCATAACCCTAACCATCTGCATAGGTCAATCCAATTTAGCATGATACATATAACATCAATATCTTAATGTAATAACCCTAATCATCAAGTTACGATCATATAACAACAAGTTATATATCATGCTCATCAACATCATATAACCTAATCATCAAGTTAACTATCATATAACAACAACAAGTTAACCTGTTAACCTATAACATAATCATCAACAAAATATAGCATAATCATCAAGTTATCTAACACAAAACAACAAGAGCAATGCATATAACCATAGGTTACTACCACTCATGACTATCTAACACGTGTATATGACTACACTTATCAACTAGCATCTATCATGTATGTAACCATAACATCAATAGACATGTACATAAACCTAATGTATATAACCCTAATGCATATAACAATCCATTAACTAACATACTTGCATGCCCAACATCCAAACCTATATGACGACATGCTCTATCTCAGCCAACACATCATCATCATAACAACCAACAACATCATGATGGCCTAATTTCATACAATGACCTCACAATACATGTCTGACCTACAATACATGCATAACAAATGCATATATAACCATACACTCATGACGACACATCCCACAACAACGCCCTCAACATTCACATGGTGACATCACTACAACCATGATCAACACCATGTAAATGCAACACGCACATGGACTACAAGCATAAGCAACACATATGAAACTGACATGAATGCATGACCAGCACACCACCCATCCAGTCCGAGGGGTGAACCATGCTTTGATACCACTTTATGTTATCATATATGACCCAAAGAGAGTGCAACCTACTCTGATACAAATCTGTAACGCCCCCCTCCCATCTCTACCCAAGTAACTGACCAACCAAGGTAAACATGTGATGAGATGCTACTATGATATGATTCAACTTTCTAGGTATCCTTAAGGAAGTGGAATCGATGGAAACCCATCAAACATACCTTCCACAGTAGCAACAACACTCTGAGGAGCCATCCCAACCACACATGTATCATACCCCTGGGTCCCACTGAGTTTTTCAGCTATTAAACCTCTGGACTCTCTCCTACTATGGGCATGTCAATGTCCAGAGAGCTCTGGACGTTTCCACAAGCCTACATGCCTACATCCAAGGACTATTTCCAGCAGACCTATGCTAGAGTCGACGAGATTTAAGGAACTTTTCAAGCCCAAAATTTCGGCCACTACCCAGAACTCATTGTAACTTCTAGAATCCATTAAACACATGATGACAAGACTAATAGACCAAAAACTAACTCTAGGACTAGGCCTGACCATCCCCAACAGAGACTGACATTCTATCAAACAATTGGCATCAATGCAATCTACAGGTCTAGGATATAAGGCAAAGCATGAATGACTAAAAACTCTTATGAGACATGACAAGAAGGATCACCACCTTCTCCCTTGAATTGTTATAACATCAATTAGGTCTTCCATCCATTATCCTTTCAGTTATAAGTAAATACATGAAATAACCATGACAATAACCAGTCATATAACCATGCGTATAACTAGAATTGAACCATGAAAATAATAGTGAGATATCAACCATTAAATCCACATATTAATAAATAAAAAAGCTAGAGAACTTAGCTTTTATTAAACATAGGCAAATCCGACCAGGTTCGAGACTTCCACGTACCACCCGATTATTGACATGGCTAAACCAAATCTTTCTTTCACCCAGTGACCCTTGTGCCATATTCCAAGCATGAATGTGGGATCTCATCAATAAAATTATCCAAAAAAATCCAAGGGAATCCTTAGGTTAAACCACCTCCACCCTTACCAAACCATGATCACACCAAAACAGTGCTCTGATCACAAAATTGAACCGAACTTGGAATTCCATCCGGAATCCATCACTATCCTTGAGGAATTTTCCATCTCCTTGTCTCTCAAGCTTTACCGAAATCCAATCCCAGATCACTAGGCCCTAAACCAAAACACCTCCCTCAGGATTTACCATGTATCCCAGTAAAATCGCTCAAGGGATTCCTAGGCCTTTAGGAATGAACCTTGAGACCACCTTCACCCTGGATTTCGAAATCCATTTGGTAATTCCAAAGCTCAAAGTTGAGGTCAACATCCCAACGCACCATGCCATCTGGAAAGGGAAAGGCTAGGATGAAAACCATTGTCATAACCCAGCAAGACCATGCCACCAACAACAAGAGAACCATACACCAACATGCAAAGCCATGCATGTTAAAACCAGCTAACAAATCACACATGAAATATTTTGCCTACAAGTATTCCTGCTGAAGCTACTTGATCCTTATCTTCATTGCTTGCTCCTTACTTTCCTTCCTTCCCTTTTTCTTTCTTTTCCTTCCTTGCTCCAAAGCTAGAGTTCTCCAATAAAATTCTAAGCATCCAAGAGTGTGAGAGAGAGAGAGAGAGAGAGAGAGAGAATAATGAGATAGCTCCAAATATGAACCGACCAAGCTTACACTGACCAAACTTGCACTGACCCAACCTGCCCACTCATCTTCATAAGCCTTTTTATCAATGAGGCCTCTATTTTCTTCAATTCCCATTATTTTCCTTCATTTTCCTCCTCACATGCAACTTGTGAACTTTCACCTCCATTTTCTCCTATTTTCCTTTATTTTCATAAATAAGTGTGCCAAAAATGCCTTTTTCCCTTTTTAATGCCTTTTCCTTTGCCAATTTCCTTTAGCCATAAACACATCCAGTCATTCCCACTAGCATATCTTTGCCCAACATTCAGCTTGGAATACATGTCCCATGACCTTGGTCTTATTTTGCCATTAATAACTTTTATTACATGAAATTTTAACTAGGAGTTGTTACAAGGATGATGGACAACATCTTATGACCCTTCACTAGCTCATTCGTGGCAGTGTATTTGGACAACATCCTAATCTTCAACCAGAGTCGAGAAGAGTACCTCCACCATGTTAGTGTCAGTCTTTAAAGCCTTCCTCCAGTGATCAAACATGCTCTTACAAAGTGGTCTTAGGGTGTCAAAGTCAAATTTTGTCATTTCAGTGAGTCTTCAAATAAAATTTGGTCTCTAGGTATTAGGTCTAGGATTTGTTTTCACTCCTTTCAAGGTTTTCCAAGTGTCGGTCCATGTCACCATTCAGCTGAGTGTACCATCATTTAGAAAGTTGTCATCATCATTTCAGATTCCAATGGTTCATTTTACACCTTGTTTGTGCTTCAGTTGTACTTGGGTAAGGCTCATTTCCCTCTCCTAGGGTTTTGAAGGTAATTTCTCTTGTATGGTCAAATCATCGAAAAAACTTGTATCCTAATGCTTATACAACTTCCCCTATCCTTAATGTACCTTATTAAACACTTACCATCACTAATATCCCTCAAATTCATCATTTTCCCACAAACCCTAGTTTCTTGCTACAATTTGACAATTTTCTAGGCTAGGCCTGTGTATTTCCCTTTTGAACCCCTTCCCCTCACTCAATATTTTAAATTCCACTTTCCCCTATTTCCTAACACCCCTCCCTACTTCCCAAAATTTTCTCAAGAATTTAGAAGCCCATTATCCCCTTCATTTCACTTCATTTCGACAAATCCCCTGTTCCACACATCGGGGTAGGTTTTACTCAAATGATGTTTCTGAGCAAGAAAAACTGAATTTGGAAAACTGAGAAAGGTTTTTGTCCATAACAGGCCAATGAAGAAAAACCTCTTTCACTTTTTACACAGGTGTCATGGTTTTAGAGAAATGTCAAAAATACAGTTGCCTAGGGAGGATTGTTGCACCTCTAGAGTGACCTTGCTAACATCAAGATTTCTTCTAGCCTAGTTGGCCAAATGACTTGCTTGATGAGTCAAATGATAAATAGACACAAATAGCTTTCCAATGAGCTATCATGAGCTCGATTTTTAGTTGAGGAAGACCTTAAAAAGTGGACTGCAACAACACTCTGCATTTAGGAAGCCTCAGTTTGCACATTTTGACTAGTCTTGGGATATTTGAATTTTGACAGGGCAAATGACCTCCAAATTAGAAAATTCAAGATGTTATGGAAAGTAGACTCGATAATATTTCCAACGAGCTATCACATGACCACTTTGGAAACCGGGAAGGCCTCCAAAAGTAGTATATACAAAGGCGTTGTGCACCTAGCAACCGGCGCTGCACATAGAATTGGCGCTGCACTCCTGTGGCAAGTTTCCAGTGTAAAATTACACTAGCACTGTGCATAGTAAAGGCACTGTACACCTATGTGAGGGCACTATGCACCTATCAAACACACTCCAATTGCTCCAAATCACTTCAAACTACCTCAAAACTCCAATTTCCTCCTCTTTACAAGTAAGTACATTGGTCCTCCTTGTTGAAGAGTGTTCTTGCATGAAGTCTTGTTGGTCTTTTACCCATAAAAGCAAAACCCTAGTATCCACTGTTCACCATAATGGTTCAAGGTTCACTCATTTATCTTTGTTGCTGGTTCCTAAAACCTCATACACTACATATTAAAGCCCTACCCTCCATATAAAACCCTATTCTATATACATCCGATTCCCATTCCCTCACATGACACTTCTCTAAAAACCTACTTCCCATTCCCATTCCCTCATATACACTTCCCTAAAAATCTACTTACATACATAACCCTATACCCTAACACTATACCCTTAATTCTTAAAACCATAGTCATCCCCTTCATACCCTATTCCCTCAAACCCTACATTACATCAAATCTCACTCATATTATCCCTGTCTCATCTCATTCATTCCCTTTCTTTTGAAAATCTCTTCATACTCATCATTCACCCACACTACCTTTCTTTCCTCACTAGAATTTATAGTCAATCAAGCCAATGGACAGTGATTATGGATATTTTGTCCTTGTGAACCATGAGCTGGCACAAGAGGTGAGTGTCATGGACTTGGATGCTCAAAATCCAAGGAGTGTCAAAGATTTGATCATCAAGGAAAAAGATTTGTAATGCAAGGACAAAAAGGCTAAAAGCCAAACTAAGAAGAGTCTTGAGGAACAAGAAAGAGCAAGATAAACTCAAGATCTTGGCTGAAACATCATTCGCTCATCAAAGCACTTAACAAGGGTCAATCATGCCAAATTTCAAGGAATTTGGAGAAATTTTTGTCAATTTTGAAATTTTTAATGTAAAAAACAGGTTTTTTCAACAGCCTTTGTTGGGGGCATCCATTTGCAAAAAAAATTATATTTTTGGAATCAGCGTGGAAAAATATGCATGCTCAAAAATGGTTGAGAATTTTGGAAAAGTTATAGGTCTCCAAAAGGGAAAAAAACACCCAAAAAGTGCCCTCTCTGCCACGTTTTTGCCATGCAAGAAGCAATCTTGGGAGATTCCATTTTTGGAGGGGCAACTGGACTCCAAGTCTAGAAATTCAAGTTGTTCCATAAATTAGACTCACCAAGATTTCCAACGAGCTATCTTGCACCTAAATTGGACTTCGGGAAGCCTTCCAAAAGTTGCCTAGAAAAAGTGTTGCACATAGGATCAATGGTGCTGCGCATAGGAGGAATTTTGCAAGTTTTGCCTTTTTTTCCAGATTTCGCTTAGTTTTCTCTACAGTTGACTTTTTCTTGCCCTCTTAGTGAAATTATCATGGTGAATGATGTAATTTGATGTAATTATGGATGTAAAACACTTAATAGGGTAAATACATCAAGTCAAAGGTGGTTTTGAACTGAATGAATTGGTTTCCTTGGTTTTAGAGGTAAGCTGTTCCACTGCCTATATTCCTGTTCTTAGTTTAGATATGGTTGAAACCACCCACTTTCTCAAGGATTCGACCCTGAGAGCTAGCTTGAGTAGTTTCCTTGCCTATATCATGTACTTTTTTATTCATTTGTAAAGGTTGGACTTTGGCAGAAGTGTTGGACTCACTGAACATTTTGTATCAGCAGTTGGTAAGGAATAAAACCAAGTTTCACAGCTATTTTTGAGGGATTCTTGTGACAATGAGTTTTGTGTATTGTTTCTTCTTTGTAATGAGTTTTTTCTAATGTTTATATGTCTCCACATCTCTCTCTTTCATATAAACTAAGTGAATAAAGGTGAATAGACAGAATACACTAGATTTACAATGCGTTGTCTTGGGATTTCATTTAGTTTTCAATGTTTTCACTACTTGAAGAGGATTCATAACTTCTTATGCCCTCCTCAACTCCTCAGCTATCTTACTCTATCACCTCAAATCCTTTGCTAGTAAATGAAGCTCTTGTCTACCCTGCCCCACAGAACATGACTATATTCATGAGTTGATTTCCCAGATCCAAGCTACCTTCTCCAATTGATCCGGCAACCAACCATCAAAATCAAACAAAATCCTCTGACCTAATATACCTAGCCTAAAATCAGCATTCATTTCAGTCATCTCAAGCCCTAGTTTCCATATTCTAATTGAGATTGACAAAGAGAGAGCCCTCTCCCAACCTAGTAGGGATAGCTACCAGGTTAAGCGTGGTTTGATGTTACCCTAGACCTACCTTCCTTCAGCCTGAGGTAGATTTAGGCACTAACACACCATATTCGATAGGTCCTCCAAACCCTTCGACAACACAAATCATGTGGAAATTTAGAGACATTCACTTTTGATATGAACTAGGTTCAATAGCTGGGGTACATCTTTGATGAATGGGGCATACAGGTGGAATCAACCAATATACAAGTTATTTGTTATTGGCTAGCCCCAACCATTGTAACAGAGCTCTGCAGCTTTCTGGGTCTTGCCAATTTCTACCTTAGATTCGTGTTGTGTTTCACTCATATCACTTGGATTTTGAGTCAAGTCACCAAGGGCGAAGCTAAACCAAAGTTCTTTTGGTTTGAATCCCAACAGTAGGTGTTTTCCGAGTTGAATCACCACCTCTGCTTTGCACAAGTGCTCACATTACAAGACCTACAACAACCATTTGAGATTGAGACATATGCCTCTGACTATGCTATTGGTGTAGTTCTTACTCAGCAAGGGTATCTGGTAGCATATCACAGTGAGACACTTTCAGACATAGTCTAAAAGTATCCCACCTATGATAAAGAGATGGATTCCATTATGCAAGCTTGTCGACAATGGAAGCATTAGATTATGGGGAAGGAAATGGTCATTCGCACAGACCACCGACCCCTGTAGTTCATACAGACACAAGTTGCAAAAAGATCACCATAAAAAATGGGCCACATACCTGTAATAATTCCATTTGAACACTAAGTATAAGAAGGGAAGCAACAATAATGCTGCAGGCTACCTCAGTCGACCATCGGTCATGACATTGACCATTGTGCTCGACTCTTGTGGACACAATACTTCGTAATGGCCACATATTTACAAGAGTGATCCATAATTTGGCACCACATACTAGATGCTCCTAGAAGGTAAGCAAGCTCCATAGTTTCACCTCGAGGACACACTATTATGCCACCTGGTACACCTATGTGTTCCCCCAAGCGGGCGTGCCAAGATTATTTTGGAGGCACACTACAGTCAGGTCGCTAGACATTTTGGGGTAGAGAAGATAGTGGTAGTGTTGCAAAAGTATTTTTATTAGTTGAACCTTCAACATGATGTTGGGAAGTATATCATATCTTGCATTGCCTGTGTCATTTCCAAGCCTACAATTAAGAAGCAATGATTGTATACTCCTTTACCATAGCCAGCCCTAGGAATCCATATCCATGGATTACATGTTGGGCCTTGCTTCTACCAAGCATGGTAATGACTATGTTTTCACGGTTATCGATAGATTCTCTAAGATGGCCATTCTAGTAGCCTGCAAGAAGAGTATCACAGCAGAAGCCACTAGCAAACTCTTATTTGAATGAGTATGGGTACACTTTGGTATCCCACAGTCCATTATCTTAGATCGGGACAATTGGTTCCTAAGTGCATTCTGGTCAAGCCTCTGGTCATTGTTGGATACCAATCTCACTAAGTTCGCGACCTTTCACCCCCAAACTGATGGCCAAATAGAGGTCATCAATAGGATGATCATGCACATCCTGCACATGTACAATTCAAATAACCCATGCACATGCGATGAAAGCCTCCCTTATGTATAACACAGCTACTACAAGGCTCTCCATAGCTCAACTAGCCATAACCCCTTTCAAGTGGGACTAGGATTCTAGCCATTGTGCCCCATTGATGTTTCCATACAATTTGCAGCTACTCAGGAAGATTCGGTTCGTGTCTAGTCTAAAGTTGACAGGGCTAACAACTTCATTGAGCGCATTCAAGACATACACCAGTAGGACCATGACATATTGGACAGAGAAAATTCTAAGTACAAGAAGTGTCAGGATCAGCATCACCTTGCCACACAAGTTTCAGGTCGGCAACAAAGTTTGGTTACATTTACAGAAGGAGAGCCTCATTGGGCCCCACCACAAGCTTCACTCTCTTTGAAGCATTGTATAATGATAGGGATCCGTAAACATTTATTGAGTGAATCCATCCATAATCAGGACATCGTTCCAGTGCTTAGTAACATTTACTCTGAATCATTGTGTAATGATTATTGGTTGTAAACAAATCAAGAATGTGAAAAGGGCTCTATAGTCAGTATCTGCCATAGCATATTGCAATAAGTGGAACTGCCAACATGTACAAAAATTCATTTCAGCTTACATTGAATGAAAATTTTCACAAGAATTTAAACAAGGCCTTCACTCCACAAAACACTACTCTAGTATATTTTAATTTCAGTTTTAAATAGATCATAATTTAATTTTTTATTGTTCCATGCTACGCTAAAAATTCACATTTTAAAACTAATCTCATAACTTTAGAACTCATCTTAAATTCACATTTTAAAATTAGTTTAATAACTTGACTCATGTGTGGAATAGCGATATGTGAAAGAGAACCATTAAATGTCAACTTCCATAAATGTAAATACATTCTCCCTATAAAACACTTCTTCCACACACTTCCATCTAGCACAAACTGCAAAACATTAATTTTCACTTTATTTGAGATAGATATTTGACGCAGGAATTTGAATGGTCAAAGATTTGAATTATTAATCCCATCAGTGTCCTTCGTAGGAGATTGAAAGGATGTGTGGAAGAGGAGTATGCATGGAACAACCCATATTCTTCCACTTTTGCACCTCTCCACACATTCTGCCTCCGTGCACTTCTTCCACTCGATTCCCTATTCCTCGGAAATGTTTTGGCGAAATGTGACATAAACTCAATCAACCTTCCTTTTTCGCATCATTTGACATATATTTATTGTGTATTTTTAGCATTTATTGAGCGAAATGACCCATAATCAATTCATCGTTCCATTACTTATTAACATTTACTCTAAAGCATTGTTTAATGATAAGGCTCCACAAACGTTTATTGAGTGAATTGACCCATAATCAGGACATAGTTCTAGTGCTTAGTATCATTTAATCTAAAGCATTGTGTAATGATTACTGGTTGTACACAAATCAAGAGGATTTGTGTGGGAGAACCTCTATTGCCCCACTTTCACACCTCGCACACATTCCCCCCTTTGCACACATCTTCTGCACACTACCCTGTTCCACAGAAATGTTTGGGCAAAATGTCACATAAACTCAATCGACCTCTTGTTTTGACAAATCGATGTGTAATAAGGACATTTTTCAAGTGTTTAATATCATTTACTTTGAAAGTGTAGAGGGCTCCATAACTAGTATCCATTGTAGTAGATTTCAAAAAAGGAAGGCGTTTCCATGTATGAAAAGAACAAACCTTGCACTACCTTAATCGCACTAGCATACAGGGGATCATAAGAGTACATGATCAACAATCTAGGGCATAATGCCCATTGTTTATCTACACCAAGAGAAATTCTCAATGCTCATAAATTTTGTTAATGAATCTGCAACATTATTCAAAATGTCCACCTTTTACCAGTGGCATGTTCTTCTGTTCAACCATATCCCTCCCATAGTGATATTCAAGATCAATATGCTTTTTCTTTGAATGATAAGCAGGGTTCTTTACTAGGAAAATTGTACTCTAACTATCACAATCTATCCTTACAACTTGTTGTACCAACCTAATACCTGAAAAAAAATCTCTAACCAAACTTATTTCATTCTTGCATCAGTAGATTTCACGTATTCAACTTCTGTAGTTGAGAGTGCCACTAAAGACTGTCTCTTTCTCATCCAAATTATTGCTCCTCCAAATAGGTTGGACACATACCTACTTGTAGATATTCTATGATCTAGTTCTCTAGCCTAGTCTACATCAAAAAAGCCAAGTATGTCCAAGACTCTATCCAATCCCAATCTTCCTTGGTAGTATAATTCATAATTAGTTGTTCCAGGCAAATACCTAAAGACCCTCTTTACTATTGTCCAATTCTCCTTCCCTACTTTTGACATATACCTACTCAATAATCCCAATGCATGTGTACTGATTGGTCTAATATAGACCATTGCATACATCAAACTTCCAATCACACTGGCATATGGAACATGAGACATGTCCTCTTTCTCTTCTTGTGTCTTTGGAAACCGATATGCAGATAAATTTACAACTTCAAGAATAAGGACCTTTTTTGGTTTGCTTTTTTGCATATTAAACCTTTGTAATATTATCTTAACATAATTCCTTTAATTTAACCAGTTTTTTCTCTTTTCCTGGTCTCTTTTGATTTCCATGCCATTTCCTTTTAATCACAAGAATCATTTTCTCAAGTGTCCCACTATAACACATTTTACCACAGGCCTAAGCCAAACACCTTAGCCACAAAGGCATCCCCTTGAAGAAAAAATTGCTCTGATACCAAATGTAAGTTTTAACCCTGCATGGATACTTCCTACAAATATATTCTCAGTATAAAGAAAAAAATATTCAATAGCGCACACATTATTTGCACAAATATTTTACCCTATAAACCCTAAACTAGGAAAATTAGACTAATTGTTCTATATCTCTCAATTATTACATAGTTGTTATGCAATTCCATATTAAAAGAGGGTTTCTTTCTAGGGAAAAAAAACCCTAACATAACTTCTAATGATAGAATTATGACCTAATCATGAATATTCTTGAAATCCCCTACCCTAGGGAGGGCTCCATAATAGTGTTGTTGCCCCTTGCTAGACTCCCCACGATGATAGATATATGGGGGGATAAGCCCCCTCATTAAGAACTAAGGTTTAAACATAGCTAATCATGCAAAGAATATAACACATACCCAATAGTAACTTTAATTAAAATTAGAATAAAATAAAGATCACTTGTAGACTTTTCTTTAAATTGGAGGATTCACAGCAATGCTGCAAAATGAAGAGTATGGTTTTAAATCAATCCAAATTTTCCCATAGAATAGTTGAGGAAAGGCATTCAAGTCACCCCTAAGAAGACACTAACCACTAATGCAGTTCCCAACAACAACAAAAATCTCTTGTTTTGTATGTGAGAGTAAGGGAAATGCATTATGTAGAAGGACCTTATTTCTTTTATTCAAAAAAGGTAAGAAAGATAACACACTTGGTAATAGTGTCCATTCGTTCATGCATGTTGACTTGGTATAATAAAAGATTAATTCAAAGGCATACAAGAGTCTCTTCATTATTATTATCAACAACGTAAACTAGCTCCTATGCTTTTGTCTCGAATTAAGGCTTCAAGCATATAGATGTTATTGTCATAAAGGGGAGGTTGCCCTAGTCATTCTACATCCTAGAATAGACCGGATATGTTAATGGGTGACCCTTCTCACTTTTCACTTACTTATGGAGAGCTAGAGTACATGCTAGTATCAACTAAGGTGTAAATGTTCCAACAACCATGCTTAAGATTGTGATGAATTTTGTGTTTCAGTGCTATGAGCCAATGATCAAAAACTTGCCAATGTTTCATCTCCATAAGCTAAATTTCAAGGAACTATATGTAGAGCATTGGAAAGGTATGTTTTAATGAATAACTTAGTGATGTTTCAAGCAATAGTTGTAACCTTTTCTTTGTTATACAATAGGGAGAATGCAATGAGAATAAGTACGAATGACCCAATCACTAAAAGTTATCTTCTTTATGCAGGAAAAGACAAAAGTAGGAAGGCACGGTGCAAAACAAGAGTTCCATGAGAAGATAACGGCTGTCCCTATAAAACCAAATAAAGTCCAGACCAAGGCGAGTAAATCAAGGCAGATCAATCTGGGACGAGATGAAGGACTGTCAGTTCGGAAGGCTAGGCAGAGAAAAGGAAGGAGTTAACAGTTTAACAGATCCCTCAGGATCTTTGATCCTGAGGGATCGTTACATTCAATTATTTTGTTGTTTAGTTAACTCCGCCATTACTTGTATAAAAAAGGGCAGCATTGAAGACTTCAGGACATCTAGAGTATCTTGTATTTTTTACTTTCTGTTTATAAGCTGCACTGTTGGTTACACTCAGACTATCAAGTCTCCTTGAGACTTAGTTTTGTTGTACTATCATTGATGCATTAATATAATATATTTGGTGTTATTTTCCCCCTGCATCTGAAGTAAGTTACGGCGGTGTGCCATTGGAAGCTAAGGGCCCGGCTCCAATGGACACTGGCTGATTGTATGATTACAGTTTGGCTTTGTGTAGTTTGTTTATTGTACTAAATAATCTGATATACGTACATGTTGTTCCATACTTGTTCATCAGTAGTTTTCCTTTTATAAATCTTTGTAACAAGTTTACATCATATTTCTAGAATTGATCACATAACATTGTTCTAAGTTGTTCACTTTCGTTACAGAATTTATAAGTGGGATGTTTCAGCTACATATGGTTGGAGTAATGGACTACTGGTAATCATTTCAGATTATGTTTATATATGATTGACGTTTCCTGTTTACGGTGATTTGCTATTCCATTTGATTAAACTGTCTACCTGTACAAAAGATTGCTCTTCATTTGTATGTAAGTTGATGCCAAGAATTGAGAGTGTTGAACTCGCGAGATTTAGTTTCTTTCCTACCGTTCCTTTTTACTGTTGTTCCATTTCTGAATTGCTGTTCCATTTCTGAATTGCTGTTCCATTTTTGAATTGCTGTTCCATTCTACTTTCTTGCTGTTCCATTTTATTTGCATTCATTGGTATTGTGTGCAACGAGGATCAAGGCTGTCGTGAGACACAGGAGACACTATTATGCTCCCAGATCCATGATCCATACTCTAATTCCTTTTTCAGTTTCTAAAGGGATGGGTTACTGCTTCCGTACCCTTGACTGACAAAGTTGCCATGTGTGATTTCTTTATGCAAAAGTAATTTAGCATAGCTTAGCATCCGTTTACTCTTGTATTTCTTAGATCTATACTACTAAGCATTACTCTGACAAATAGC
>APFE030683096.1:223928-261110 GCA_000404065.3 Pinus taeda | reverse complement strand
AATCTTGTATATATGTTTTTAGTATTTGTCCGTGCCGTTCCTTTTCAAAAGGAACAACACTTGTGTGTTTTTGCTGTTCCTTTTCAAAAGGAACAGCACTTGAGTGTTTTTGCTGTTTCTTTTCAAAAGGAACAACACTTGTGTGTTTTTGCTGTTCCTTTTCAAAAGGAACAACACTTGAGTGTTTTTTGTTGTTCCTTTTCAAAAGGAACAACACTTGTGTGTTTTTGCTATTCCTTTTCAAAAGGAACAACACTTTTGGATTTTTGCTATTCCTTTTCAAAAGGAACAGCACTTGAGTATTTTTGCTGTTCCTTTTCAAAAGGAACAACACTTGTGTGTTTTTGTTGTTCCATTTCAAAAGGAACAACACTTGAGTGTTTTTTGTTGTTCCTTTTCAAAAGGAACAACACTTGTGTGTTTTTGTTGTTCCATTTCAAAGGGAACATCACCTTTGGATTTTTGCTGTTCCTTTTCAAAAAGAACGGCACTTGAGTGTTTTTGCTGTTCCTTTTCAAAAGGAACAGCACTTGTGTGTTTTTGCTGTTCCTTTTCAAAAGGAACAGCACTTGAGTGTTTTTTGCTGTTCCTTTTCAAAAGGAACAACACTTGTGTGTTTTTGTTGTTCTTTTCAAAAGGAACAACACTTTTGGATTTTTGCTGTTCCTTTTCAAAAGGAACAACACTTGAGTGTCTTTGCTATTCCTTTTCAAAAGGAACAACACTTGTTTGTTTTCGCTGTTCATCCCGTTCATATGCAGGATGTGTTGTCCATCCTCTTTCCAAGGCCATAAGTAGCAGCTACACATTTATGCAATGAATATAAAAGCCAGGATATATCGAGATCAGCATATCATAAATCGCTATCTTTAACAGCCCTAGTATTGATGCAACAACAAAGGAAGGATCCACACACTCATCATTCTGGCTGTCATAGTCTCACCTCCTCTACCTTGTTGGAAAATTTCATCATGTTGAGTCCCTACAATTTTCTCTATTATTACTTGGAAATAAAAACATAAGATTTATATCTTCCTATTGGGATGACAAGACTTCTTCCGCCATTCCCACTCTTAAGGAGGGCTGAACCACCCTTATGTGTAATTACATAAGAGCAAAAGTCTGTTTCAAAAGAAAAAAGAGCAAAAGCAAAATAAAAAGAAATTATTTTTCAAATGCAGGATAGGGGGTTTCATTAAAGAACCAGCCTACTATGATCATAAGATTGGAAGCGAAGTGGCATTCCCACCATGGCCACCACACCAGGGATATGGTCCAACGGGTTCACTACATAAACAAACCTTGGAACAAGGGGTCTCATTACGAGCCGGCCTGCCCACGTTTCGCACCTCTCTGGTGAATGGCATCATGGTTATCTGGTTACCAAGCCAGCATGATGGCCTGCATTTTGACAAGAATTGCTCTTCAAAAATACATAAAGGATCATGGTTCCAGGGTGAAATAAACAACTCTGCCAAGGTTATGAACACCTGTCGGCAGCAGAGCTCTGTTAATGGTATCAGAGTCATAATATATACACCAATTTGGATCATATCAAATACTTCTTTCTATCCTCGTAATAATTATATTTTACACTTTGATGGATACGTCGCATGAATACCTATCACCACCAATCATGGCAAAGGTATCGACTATGACTACCACAGACTTTATATGAGTGCCAGATGTCCTATCCTCCTGTCTTGCATCACATCACGCAGGCTTATACAAAACGTGATCTACCCTTTGCCTCGATCTCGGTATTTCTTTGTCTAATCTTAAACATGGCAAACCTCCATATGCTGCTCCTTTATGACTTGGTGACGAGATGGCGGCCCCTCCTCCATTTGACGGCTGGGACAGCCTATCATATTGCGTGGGGGGAGGTGACCTCATTACTCCGCCGGCCACGTGTTAGCACATCATTCGGAAATGATATGGTACGAAGGTACAATATGGGTTAACGGCATGACAATGCTATTTTTGCAAAAAGTTGTTATTTACAAGCCATTTTCATGCATGCTCTGTGTTTTTTTTGCTGCGATTACGTTCTTTGCAACAGGTAATTGCTGTTCCATCTAGATCCCGAAACAGAACCATGGGAGGCAAGGCTATCAGAAGCGATCCAAGTGAGCTAGTAGTCTCCGAAGCCGCTCGGGAGATCCTAGAAAGGGCGGGGTGGCTAACTTATTTTAGCCGCCTGCGCGAATCAAATGAAATTGTGGCCATGGAATTCCTGCAGAATTTGCAGGAAGAACACTCCGTAGTAGGTGGGAAGCAGATAATGGTCACGAAGGAAATAATCGCGGAAGTAACAGGACTACCAACCTCAGGACCAATATGGACAAGAAAGAAAGAGAGATTGCAAAAGACCATAGAAATTTTTCGAGACGAAGGACAGAATCTGACAGTGAAGGGAAAAGGAGTGCTGCCAACAACGCTAGGAGAACCTTGGAGCGAATTGGAAAAGGTAGTGCAGAGCTACATCACCTGCGAGGGGCGAAAAGATGTGGTAAGACCGCGTCACCTTAAGCTCTTGGCTGTGTTAAAAGGAAAATGTTCTGTGAACCTCCCTGCATTGTTAAATTCATTACTGCATGATGCCTCTCGGTGCCTGAAAAAGGCACACCATGAAGACGCAGTGGTTAGCCACCATAGGTTGATTCGCCTGATAGTGAGCTACAGTCTCACTCAGCAGCAGAGTAGCTGGGGGGAGCTTATTACAGCAATGGGAGGGGGAGTGGCATCACCATCCCCAAAGGCTAAGCACCCCGCTAGTACCTCTGAAGCACCTAAGAAGCCCAGAGAATCGCCAAAACCCAAGCATCCCTCGGATACAACCAAGCAACCCAAGAAACGCACGGAGTCAGTAAAACGAAAACGTTCCTCTAGAGCATCTGGACATGCAGAAAAACATAAGGAGCTGGCCACAGAAGAACGTGCTGCCTCGAAACGTAGGCAGTCCTCTGGCACGCCAGAACAAGCTGAAAAACGCAGAAAGGTGGTGGTGGAAGAACAGGTGGCCAGCACACCCGAATAGCCTGAGAGGCGTAGGAAGTCAGCTCGGTTGGCAAGGATAAGAGGCAGGCTGGAGAAAATCCAGCTAAGCATCGACCAGCCGATCGAAATAACAGAGGAACCACCAGTGCCAGAACAGGAACCCTCGGGGGAAAATGAGGAACAAATTGAGAAATCGAGCAGAAGCCGAGGAGAAATGAACGATTCTGATTGAGCGAGCCGCTTCCAGAGGCAGCACTAGCAGCCATCAGGAGGAGGAGATGGGACATTTGGGGGACAGCCCTTCACAAGTCCCCATGGCGCAGAAGAGAGCTGGCCACCATCTTGGCCAGCCTGGGAATTATGCTTCACCTTCCAGTCCAGCAGACCCTCCTGAAGGACCCTCCGAGGAAGAGGCGCATGAAGAATTGCATGAAGAAATGGTAGGAGGAGAAAACCCCCCTATTGTTGACAAGGAAAATGTAAATACCAACCAGGAACAACCCGTTCCCAAGACACCGAGAGAAAACCCACCTGCTGATGTCGCGGAGAATGAAAATGCTTGTCGGGAACAGTTCGTTCCCAGAATGCCAGAAGAAACCCTCGATGAAAGAGGATCAGAACTGAGGGCCGCTCATGCGCCCACAGCCGAGGCAAGGGAAATTAAGAAATTGAGAAAGAAACAGCAGAGGCTGCTGAATATTATAACCCAGCTTCGGCAGAAAATTCAAAGCTTGAAAGCTAGTCTGAGAATAAGGAGGACTATAAGGAGAAAAAGAAGAACAAATGTAGTAGGGTCCTGTCAGATGAGAAGGCAAGGGGCTTATAGGCGCCTTGTAGGTCAATACTCTGCTGATAGACCTACGGCTGTTCCAACCAGCACTGAGGGACAAAATGCCGTTCCATCTGGTATGGAACATCAGAATTCCGTCCCTATTGACGCTGAGGAACAGACTGCTGTTCCAAATAGCCCATTGGGACCAGCTGCCGTTCCAATCAAAACCGAGCCGCAAGACGACATTCCATTTACAAAGGGGCCATCGTACCCCTTTATTCATGTTAAGAAAGAAAGGGAAAGCAAAGCAGTCCAAACTGAGGCATCACCTTTAGGGATAATTCGGGATACGAATTCCAGGCAGCGAAATAGGAAGGTCCAGGTAAGACTCCCTGCCTCTGAGAAATCATGGAAAATGGATCCAAAAACCAAGGCCTTGCACCGCGAGATGAAGCAGGCCCGACAGGAGGCTGACCAGCTAAGGGAACAAATGATCCCTCGGGAAAAATACGAGGAGTTGCAACAGAAAGTTGAGCAGTTAAGGGAACAAATGCTCCCTCGGGAAAAACATGAAGAGCTGCAGCAGCAACTGTGGAACATGAGTCAATCAGAGAGTCAGGCCTTTGAAGGATGGCAGAAGGAACAGGAGAAGGTTGCCAAGGTAACACGTCGACTAGATGTTGTTATTAAACAATTGGACACTGTATGTTCACTGTATAATGATGTTTTGACTTGCAGGGCCCCTGCAAAGAATTATGCTTTATTTCTCCTTGAAAGATACTTAAGATTGAAAATAAAAGCCGTCAGGGCAGGTGCCCCCATTCAGATTAATACTGTTAATGATTTTATTGATTGTTGTAAACATTATGGGGTTAAGGTCCAACGGTCACTATGTGAATTCTATTTGCACAATATGGTGCTTGAGCAGGAAACTAATTTAAACCCTGGCCCTTTTGTGGGAGATATACAGCTACAAGCCTTTGTTTCATTTGGGGTCAATCAGTTGAAGTGGCTCAGGGCTTACAATGCCTTCCAGAGGCAGGAGAACAGCCTAGATCTATGGGTCAGAGCCAAGCCTAGAGACCCCGTTCAACTATGGCAATCACACAAACGCCTTATGAGAACCCCGGGCATCATAGAACTGCTAGGGCCCATGCATGAGGGTTTGATTCGAAATAGCTTGGAATACTTTCTGGCTATTAAGGATTCTGCCCTGGAATCTGCCAAATTCCGCTATCGGATTTCTACCCCAAGCATCCAGCTCAGGGAGCCATTCAAATACGAGAATTTTGAGCTAGCTGCTGAATGGTTGGCCCTTTACGGCTAGCACATCCTGCGTGCTGGGCCGTCTTGGTTAGGATACCTGTTCCATAGCCCAATTATTTGGCACCCTGCACCTGGGTACCAGGCCTTGTATAATATGCATGCAGATCAATTGAACCAATTCTTTGATAATCTGGTTTCTCACCATGGTTGCAGACCTCCTCAAGAGGTGCCATCTCCCGCCTATTCTCTTACAGCTCTCCATGTTAATTATAACGTTTTCATGAGGCCATGAAACAGAGTAAGTCGGGGGGTGTGTAGAGCATTGGAAAGGTATGTTTTAACGAATAACTTAGTGATGTTTCAAGCAATAGTTGTAACCTTTTCTTTGTTATACAATAGGGAGAATGCAATGAGAATAAGTACGAATGACCCAATCACTAAAAGTTATCTTCTTTATGCAGGAAAAGACAAAAGTAGGAAGGCGTAGTGCAAAACAAGAGTTCCATGAGAAGATAACGGTTGTCCTTCTAAAACCAAATAAAGTCCAGACCAGGGCGAGTAAATCAAGGCAGATCAATTCGGGACGAGATGAAGGACTGTCAGTTCGGAAGGCTAGGCAGAGAAAAGGAAGGAGTTAACAGTTTAACAGATCCCTCAGGATCTTTGATCCTGAGGGATCGTTACGTTCAATTATTTTTTTGTTTAGTTAACTCCGCCATTACTTGTATAAAAAGGGGCAGCATTGAAGACTTCAGGACGTCTAGAGTATCTTGTATTTTTACTTTCTGTTTATAAGCTGCACAGTTGGTTAAACTCAGACTATCGAGTCTCTTTGAGACTTAGTTTTGCTGTACTATCATTGATGCGTTAATATAATATATTTGGTGTTACTTTCCCCCTGCATCTGAAGTAAGTTACGACGGTGTGCCATTGGAAGCTAAGGGCCCGGATCCAATGGACACTGGCTGATTGTATCATTACAGTTTAGCTTCGTGTGGTTTGTTTATTGCTCTCAATAATCTGATATACGAACATGTTGTTCCATACTTGTTCATCAGTAGTTTTCCTTTCGTAAATCTTTGTAACAAGTTTACATCATATTTCCAGAATTGATCACATAACATTGTTCTAAGTTGTTCACTTTCGTTACAGAATTTATAAGTGGAATGTTTCAGCTACATATGGTTGGAGTAGTGGACTACTGGTAATTGTTTCAGATTATGTTTATATATGATTGACGTTTCCTGTTTATAGTGATTTGCTGTTCCATTTGA
The DNA here is from genome assembly GCA_000404065.3 of Pinus taeda. Classification (NCBI taxonomy): domain Eukaryota; kingdom Viridiplantae; phylum Streptophyta; class Pinopsida; order Pinales; family Pinaceae; genus Pinus; species Pinus taeda. The sequence continues at coordinate 254,798 of APFE030683096.1, read as the reverse complement.
TTAAACTGTTTACTTGTACAAAAGATTGCTCTTCCTTTGTATGTAAGTTGATGCCAAGAATTGAGAGTGTTGAACTCGCAAGATTTAGTTTCTTTCCTGCCGTTCCTTTTTACTGTTGTTCCATTCCTGAATTATTGTTCCATTCTGCTTTCTTGCTGTTCCTTTTTACCTGCATTCATTGGTATTGTGTGGGAGGAGGATCAAGGCTGTCGTGAGACACAGCAGACGCTATTATGCTCCCAGATCCATGATCCATACTCTAATTCCTTTTCCTTCATCATTTCTAAAGGGATGGGTTACTGCTTCCGTACCCTTGACTGACAAAGTTGCCGTGTGTGATTTCTTTATGCAAAAGTAATTTAGCATAGCTTCGCATTTGTTTACTCTTGTATTTCTTAGACCTATACTACTAAGCATTACTCTGACAAATAGCCTCAAATTGAGATACCCTTCACAATAACAAAACGCTCCCGGATTGACTTGTAATGTGAGATAACTAGAGGTGAAAAAGGCCCTTGTTACAGCTCTACACTATAAGCATGGAACTTTGTGGCCATGTTAATTGCATGCTAATTTTGGTACACCATATGAAACAAAATAAGACAATTCTCCTTACAATTATGACCTAGATTGAGATGTCAGTATTGTATTGAATTTATACCTTTATATATAATGATATGTTTTTATCATGTATCTAACCATTTTAAAACCCACATAGTAGCACACTTAGTGGTGTTGATGTTTCTTATAATGTGATTAGTGATATTCTTTGGAATAGACTGGGCCCACCTAAGAACAACTCGGATAGCTTAGTTTAACCCTTGTGTCCATTATGGCTTCATAATTGTCATCACCAATAAAAGGATTTTTTACATGTCTGTCACTATAAATGGTAGATTTTCATTGAATCCCATGTAGATTATAGATGAACAATGTGTTGTAGTTCAATGCATCATAGTAGAGGTATGTTAGTAGGCCCATGTGACACCCCCTTTTCATTTCACCAAAATTCTTGAGGTAATTAAATACTTGTAATATTGGGAACTACCATCATTTATATTATTTACACAAATGAACCTATGGTTGGGTGGAACATGGTTCACCCTACTTTAGTTTCCAATATTTGTATGGCTACAATAGATAAATATGTATTTATGTGTTAATGATATTTCTGGCATAGATGGTTTAGTGGCATGCTTTATTATTTAATTTCTCTTTCCAACTAGTTTATATCTACATGCCTTTACCCTTCAACAAATTTATCATGGTTGTAGCTATTATACTATTTTCGTGTAGCCTTGTACATGTATTAATTTTTTCAATAACACTGGTTGAGGAAGTTGGGCTTCCTAAATGAATCTTTACATAGTTCATGTTGGAATTTATGCTATAACTTTTTTTTGGAGGTTTCAAAAGTTGAAACTTGGACCACAATGAGGGAAAATATCATTTATCATCTAATCCAACTTTTGGATCTTGGGTTGCAATATTTTAGGAGATATGATTAGAGGAAGTCGAGCTTCCTAGATGCTCCTAAAATCATTCATCAAACAGGTAATGTTGAAATTTTTTCTATAAATTTTCTTCTAGAAGGTACAAATTATACCATAATGAGGGGAATCTGATTGGTTATCAAGTCCAACTTTCAAATATTGGGTCACCATATTTTAGATGATATTATTAAAAGAAGTCAAGCTTCCTAGATGCTCCTAAAATTAATATGCAACAAATAAGCCATGATGACATTTCTGCTATGACTTTCACCTAGGAGGTTCTAGAGAATGAAACTTGGACCATAGTGAGAGGAACTCCCACTAATCATCGGGTTCAATTTTCAAAACTTAGAATGCTATAATTTAGGAGATATGTCCTCATCAAGTTTCTATATTAGTTTGCATGCAAATTGTTTGAAGAAATGCCTAAATGGTTTAATGATCCATTGCATACAAACTATTTGATGAAGTGCCTCAATGAAAATGTTGTTTTGTGGATAGGGATAGTATTTTTGTATATTAATATCGTTGTATGATAATATTGTTGTAACTGATCTATGTCTATTTACATACAAATAATTTGAAGAAATATGTTAAAGGTGTTTTATTACAATTTTCATACAAACTATTTGATAAAATACCTCAAAGACATAAATCAAAAGTTGCATGATTGTGTGGTATATTTTAGTTAGTATGTTACAAGTGGAATCAAAGAAATGTTTCTCATTTGATTTCATACAAAATGTTTGGCAAAATTTCTACAAGAAATATACTACTTAATTGGCAATATACAAAGTATTTGAAAAAAGGTTTTCATGTAAAGTGTTTGACAAAATGTATGAGAGATGAAAATAAATTATTTACAAGTGTGGTTAGGATAAATTTATTAAGGTATGTGAGAAAATGGTATTAGAACTAATTGCTAAGCTTCTGAAGAAGAAGAAGAAGAAATGATACCCTATATACTTAATCAAGCATTAAGGAACCAGGTATGTTACAAAGTAGTATCATAACTTTGGTTCAAACATTAGGCTTATAGGGCCAAAGATACACCACATGAATGAATTAGGAACTTTGATAAAAAATGGTATCAAAGCTAAGGTTTAACACTGAACATATATGGGCTTTAGTATAGGAAAGAATTTAACTTGTAAATTAATATCTATGCATACATGTGTACTTATGTGAAATTATTATGTTGTATATGTGAACACATTGATGATACTTGAAGACTAAGTAGAGTTTGATGAATCATTATAAACATGTAGGATACTAACTAGATTCCCTAGAACAACCTAAAAAAATTGCAAAAGTTTATGGTTGAGTGATGCAACCATAACTATGAGGGGGAATCTCTTAATTTATCTCTTGTTAATTTTAACATTTTTATTTAATGTTTTGAGAAGTTGTTATATACTGATGAATAATAGCATAGGCATGATCAAAATGCAATAGATGAAATAGGTCAAAGATGCATGTCCATTGAATAGGTATTAAATAATGATGTGTTAGATGTGTGAAGATATGTTAGGTGCATATAGTAATGGATGTGCATGCATAAATACGTGGAATAATTAGTTGTCATAACATGAATTTTATGACTAATAATAGTTAATAGTGAACAACTAATGAGGAACACATTGAAAACATGATTGGGAAGCCAGTGAATGTGTTTCATGCACTTTTGTGAAATCAAGGCTATGGAAGATAAGGTGTTGATGAGAGAATGGTACAAGTGGCACATATACATGTTGATATGCATGTTGTAATAGTGTTGTGAGTACACTTTTCCTTGGGTTTCCTTGTGGAAGGCTTGAGCCATAGAAGGAGGAGTGTAGGGAGAAATGTTTGTGTGTGGGGTCTAAAGAGTACCTAGAGCCAAAAGACATATGAAACTCCTATAAGCCATAGGGATATGAAACATCTTTGGCTAACCCAAGTTGGAGACCTTGGAAGGATAGTGGCACAACTTGAGGGACTATTATGATCAAAGAAGGGGGGGTGCACTGTCTTGGGTCATGATGGGGAGATGTGATACTATTGGTTGGAGGCTATCGGGGTTGGTACGTTGATCTTGTTTGTATTCAACATTGGTCATGTGTCATACTTGGCTCTTGGTAAACCAATGTCTTTGTGGAGACATGGTCCATCCCGAGAAAAACACATTGTTAACCAAAACAAGAGTAATAGAGCCTATGGATAAGAGAAAATAAGAGTTTTGTTTCCCGTTAGTGGTTTTCTCTAGATAAATGTTCTAAGAATTACTGATTATGACTCTTTAATTTTATGCACACTTAAAGCATTGTTCGAATGCTTGATTAAGTGCATGATATGAGTATATGCTTATGAGATTGCATGAAGGAATGATCATGTTCTAAGAAAATGGCACTGGTATAATGCGTGTTGAGACAACTAATATGCACGGGGGTGCAAGGGAGAGGGACCCCATAGCGATTACAACAAAGAAATTTGGGTTATAAGCTTGCTAAGAATTTGAGAAAATTATTTCTTTGTTTAATAAAATTTCTATATTTATTCATGTGATGAAATTCCTAATGAGATTGGAAGCATGTCTTGTAGAGTTTCATTAGAGGCCAGATGTGGATAAGGGATCAATCAAGGTGGGCTTGACTGAGTCAATATGAACAAGATGGATAGTGAAGTTAGCACTATGAAAATGGCTTAGTAAGGGAGTTCCCCTTAACTTAAAATTGTGTTTGGCTAATATATTTTATTTATGAAAATATTATGAATGCATGAATGGTAAGCAAATAGAAATTGGCACTTGCTATGTTTTGGGTAATATAGTAAGGTTACCTAATGAATTTCATGTCACATGGAATGTTCATATGGAATGTGTGCAAGATTATTCTCTCATTGTTGACTACCACATGAAAGAAAGTAGCGTGCTTATTATTATTCTTATGAGACTTGTCATGTGAATTATTAAAATCAAGAGAGGCTAAAATTAAATTTAAAAATAAATGTGTATGAATAGCATGGAATATGTGAAAGTATGACACATGCATTACAAGATGCATATGCACATGTTTGGGTGCATGATTGAAGGCATGGTTTGAATGTGTAAGTTAGATGCATAGTGCAAATACCCTTTATAAGTATCCATTGAAACTTGTGTGTAAGAAGATGAAATGATAAAGTTGTGATTAATATGTGAAGTTGAGATCATTTTTGGGGCTGGTTGAAGTTGCAACATCACATATTCTAAGAAGCCAGCTAAATTCCTCGAAAATATCTTAGCTAAGAATGAATCTGATGGTATCCAAGTAACTAGGGTGAGTAGCAAGCAAAGGTAAAAAGGTAAAGGAATTGGGTAAGAATTCCTTTCAGCGGAATTTGATATCTTTTTCTTCCATATTAATGCATGTATTGCATGCCCAAGAAGGGGTACGATTAAGGAAAAAAAATGTTAGCACAAAATGTTTTAGTAAAATATTAATAAGGTTTGCATGCATTGAGCTTACATGTTGAACACAAATTAAATTAATGGATAATACACTCATGAGATAAAATTAGTTTAGTAATGCATTGAGATAATGCATGAAAAAGTGGGATATATGAAGAAAATGTAAAGATTGTAATTGCGTTCATGAGTCCATGAGTATTATCCCAATAGTTTATAAGCTTGATATATGTGATTCTATCATATAATGTTCATTTTTTTGTACATGCAATTGAAGGATTGGTTTTCCCTAGTTAATGTGAAAATTGTATGGAATTATCAACATATGAAAGCAAGTTTGTCATTAATACCTAATGGGTTATTACAATAGCAAGAAGCCTTCAGTGTGTAAATATTGATAGAATATTTGTGATGCATTTGTGAGTTACTATGGCATGATTTGGTCATGAAACTCATATTATGAATCATGATGGCACATATGCTTGTTACATTAAGTGCATGCATGCTTGTATGAAACAATCAATTGCATGATTGAATGTCATGAAAAGAAATAACTACTAATCATTTTGAGGAATTGTCAAGTAGTAGAATGAGTGGCATGAATCCATCATCTCGCAAAGGAAAGTGGAAGTTAATTACTAATGAATTTAGAGATATATATCATTCTGTTTTTACCCTTTGGTTGTTGGAATAAATTTTTGAATGAATTATGGAGTTCTTAGAATGATTGTGATGCAAATAAATAGTGTAATGATAGCTTCATTTTAGTTTATTTTTAAATCAATTGAAAGTGATTTAATTATTATGCATATAAAAATCATGAGATCAATTAAGGGGGTGCTATAAATATTACAATGGAAATATTTGATGTATGAACACTTGCCACTGTTTGATTGATTAAAAGAACAAATTGCAATTGAAATGGACTTGGTTATGAAAATGAAGGTTGAGTACTATCATATGCAAGAGTCAAACATCATAATATCATATTTATGAAATCTAATTCATATATAAAGCAAGTTTGGAAAAGAAAATACAAAGGAATAATATTTGATTTAAAATATTATGATTAATCTCATGGAAATTATATGCTTGTGATATAAGTGAGACAATGATCTATCTAGAAAGGATAGATTATGGTTGTGAAGCTAAAATCCTTGCGACAAGGCCATTATGGTGACACTGGATCCCTACGACATGCATTGGTCACCATTAGTTATGTTATGAAAAATGTGTTTTTCTGTTTAGAGCAAGAAAGATGGTTTTCTTGTTTTTAATATTCCACAAGTCTCAAGACTCTTCCTATGCAAAGAATACATTCCAAGGAATGAATCACGTGAGAGACTATGGAGGCAGAGAAGGGGATGCCTAAATTTGGAAGGTGTGTGAATACACGGAATGGGATACTTGAACGGTATGGTTTTCAAAAATTCATGTGCATACTCATTGCAATCATGAATGCATTGGGTGTTCAAGAAAACAATGAGTTGAACTTGTTCCAATGGAAGTATTGCAAAGAAATAGAAAACCACATAGGAATATGATGGAATGTCAGGAAGTCTAGATGTAACTATATCGTGATAAATTAATGAAATTTCTCAAAGTGGAAACTAAGGACATAGATATTGTTGCTTATATGAAAGTAAAATATCCCTTCTTCTGCATATAATGGTTTTGTAGATATTAGAACACCAAGTATGATGTTCCTTTAATGGGGAGAGGAATGTGACACCCCCTTTTAATTTCCCTAAATTTTTTAAGGTAATTAAATACTTTTAATATTGGGTTACCATCATTTTTATTATGCACTAAACTTTATTTTATGATGTACTATTCTCTTTTGTTAAGAAAAAATTCTAGAGATGGAGGAAGGGATCAACCAACAAATCATGATGCCTTGGGTGTTGGAAATTAGTTTGCAAATTGGAATTTTAGATCATGATAATTACTTGTGACTGATCCTAGCATTTAAATCATTTAATTTAAGTCATCAAGAAATTTCACATTAACAATTTATCCATACAAATAGATATTAGAGTGCATAAGAGACAAGAAACACTAGAAATTAGGCTAGAGGCCAGGGCAAAACCCCCAAGGGGAAAACCCATCAATCCTTTGCTTATAGAATCTTTCATCGACAAGAGAAATCCAAATAAAACTAACAATGATCCAAGTACCAAGTTAGCCCTCCAAACTCTGCTATGTTCTTGTTCTATCACAAGCCATAAATCTCATTTTTCCTCAAACCATTACATCTATCACAAGCTTGCATATAGAAACATCTCATCACAAAAAGATCTATCACATGTTTGCATAATAGAGAGACTACCACAGAGAGACTGTCACAGTTTGTATCACATATAGATTGTCATAGTTTGTATCATAGAGAGATTACCATAGGTTCATATCATAGAGAGATTGTCACAAGTTCATATCACAAAGAGACTGCCACAAGTTTGTAGCATAGAGAGATTGGTGCCTTAAACAGCTTGCATAACATAGAATATTCATGTCTCAAATAGTTCATATACCATAGAGAATTTTTTCCTAAGATGTTTGAATTTCTCTTCCATGGGTGAAGTCTAAATTATTTTTCATGCTAAGGGACATATCCTTTGGGTAAGCCGACTTGTCTTTTGGAGGACCAAATTGGTTAACTTGGAGAGACTAAAATATGCCTTTTTAAAAATAAAATTTCTTTCATATTTTAAATGTCCAAATGGGACATGATACAACATTTTTTTCTTTTGGCATGAAGAACATGCTAAAATAAATACATTGTTGATAAAACATATATATGAAGACTGAACCTAGTTACAATTCCAACACTCCCTATTAACTAGGGAGGTATTCATAATGACTCATTGAGATATTATAAAGTTGAAGACTTCTATAAGAAAGGATCTAGTTTGATAAGCATCAACATCACAACCAACACTATAATATTACCAAGACCTTGACAATTAAGATCTATCTCTCCACTAGATCAAAGCATAACGATGGGAGGTATTCAATAGGAAACCACACTGCTTCTCTGAGGCACATAATCTATCTAAGATCATTGAAGTATGTCCTCGACAAGGCCATTTTTCTCAAGGAAATGTCATTCCACCGGAACATTCTTTATCCAATTCCATGTACTTGACTTAGGGTGTTAATCCTAATCTGCCATAATATATTACTCAAGAATGTATGTCCAAGATGCTTATACAATCCATCATTCTCCTTATCCATGTCCATGTACTTGACTTATGGATCTCAGTGCTGGTAAAAGTACATGACATAAGGAGAACTATGTGTCCAACCTCACTCCCTCTCAACCTGGGTTGAGAAATACATAAGACCAAGCTTATCTTAGAAGTACTCATACTTCCCTTACATTAGCTACCTGTTTAGTCGTGGAAATTTGTATGTAGCTTATCTGCATCATACTCTTGAATCATATTGCGCTTCAACCTTTCAAAAAACAAGTTCTATGATAATTTTTATAAAGTATCAGGGTCGAATCCAACACGTCATCAAATATTCCATCAAACATTTTCTGAAGCCAAATTGCTTCACGTCTTTCCTTTCAAGCTACAACATATGACCATTGAGTGCAACAGATGTCTTATTTCCTTATCATCCACAAGATCAGAGCCTAATTAGAAGTGATATACAAACTCAATATGTTTTCAACATTCCTTTCCCTACAGTTGTGCTTCTTTGACTATGCCATGATCAATTGTACGATGTTGGTACTTCATCACATGTTGAGCTATATTCCTTGGCTAAATTGTAAACTAATATACTTCCTTCACTTGATCCATCATCAATTAGCCTAATTTGCAATCATGATTTGTCACTTATGTTATTGGATACCAAGTCAATATACTCGAATTTGAAAGCCAGAGACAAGGGTTCCTTGATCCATAAATCCCTGAGGAGTATTGCTTCAGAAGCATAGGACTTCTTCATATACCTCCCAAGCTTGAGGTAGCTTTTATGTAAACTTCTTCTTCCACCAAGGAAGACAATATATGCATCTATCAGATGTGATAACATAAATCATGAATACAATAAACCTTTAATAGAAGTGTACCTAAAAAGGCATACCTTCATGGACTTGTTCTTCTTGCCAACCAATCATGTTTTGTCATAAATCAAAGGCATTTTTCTCCCATTGTATCTAGATCTTCTTTATTACAATATCTCTCATCACAGAGAGTCTCTTTCTTACAACTTTTTTTTGATATACCATCTATCATCAAGGATTTTGTAGCCTTCATTATGTACCTACAATCATCATTATGAGGCCATGGAAGAACAATTTATAATCAAAGAATTTAAAGACCGGAGACTATCTAATAATAACAATATCAGTAATAATCATGAATGAGAGATATGAGATACTTATCTTTTGAGAAGAATGACAAATCCCTCTATACCTTTGAACTCCTTGTATCCATTTTCAATCAGCTTCATTCATATCATAATAACATTATCCATTTCTAGATTTTTCTATCTTCAGCGAAAATGCCCAATCCTAGGGTTTTTATTTATATACCCTAAGATTTTTTCTTGTTCAAACCCTAGATATATGATACTCAACTTTGCATACTATTTGCAATTCAATCCTCAAAATTCCAAAGCTACAAAGGATTTCACATGTATATATCATTCCAAGTCTTTGTGAGTAACTTATTTCCCTTCTTCAATCACAGAGAAGAACTCAGCTTACAATTCTTCAGCAGACCCTGTAGATTATCCATAATACCATCACAACTTTTGATATTAGCTCTTGATTAGCAATACAAATTTCAAAGGGAGTTTATTTCTAGATGATCATTAAATGTAAAGAATATTTTGAACAAAAAGAACATAAGGACATTCAAAACAACCCTTGATTTCAAGTTATGATAGTATTTTTGATACCATTGGAGAACAACAATTTTGGCATTTTCCTTTACTGCTGTCTTACGTGAATCTTAGAAATTTTGTAGTTTCAAGGCCTTTTTTAACTCATACTTCAAATCATTCATAATATATGTCATAGTAGATCTAGGATTTTGTACCATGTGGTTGCAAGAGAATGATTCCATGTCATTGGTTTACTTTAAAGGGCACGATATGCTAAGATCATCATAGCTTCAAAATTCATATTACAACTTAGACTTATACTTGATCTTGGCTAACAAAATTGTTTGAGATATAAGATTAAAATGATCATACATATATCATTTTAAGTGACAACCTCACATTTTTTATAATCTTTTGCTAGTCTCTTTCATTTCCTTTCCTATGAATATTTTAAAGCCTACTTCACAACAAAAATGTGATTTTTCTTGACACTATTACCATATTTATTTGAACTTTATCAAAGACATCACAAGGAGAGGATTCATTATATCAATAACAAATTTCTCTACATGACTTAAAGTTTCCTTTTGCAAGGCCTTTATTGTCTTTAAGAATCTTCATTCGTGGATAAAACACCTCTACTGGAAAATTGATCCAAGACATGATGGTAAGGGCTTTAACATTTAGGAGATTGATATTTTCCAATCCTCAAACTGAGGTTCAATATGAATATTTTTGGCCACTATAATAGTTTTGAGATTTGTTCTTTGGCTTAATTGACAGTCTCCGCAACTCCTTTTAGACTTTTACCTTCACTGACTTAGATAGAGATTATTTGTAATTTTCGGCCTAGGAATTTTTTTGAGGATAAAATTGACCTCTAAAATATGATTTAGATCTCTGAGATATGTTAGGACTTCATACTTTAAAATATGAAAAATATATGAGAAAAATTTTAGCCCATTTCAAGGTTTTAGGTCACTCGGCCTATCTTCAACACAAATGAGACAGAGAATAAAACTTGATCTTGAATAGTATTTTGACCTTCTAATGCTTCAATCAATTTATGATCTTCTAAGGGTTTTCCAGCTTATACAATAGGCCATGAAGTTAAGTATTGAAACTGGAACTGACACTTAGAAGCTTCATCCATATGAGGAGACTCATATTTAATCGTAAGCTCTAATAACATGTTGGAAATTGATTTGGAAACTATAATTTTGATCATGATAGTTACTTGTGAGTGATCTCAATATTTACTTCATTTATTTTAAGTCATCAAGCAATTACACATTAATAATTTTGCCATACAAATAGATATTAGAGTGCACAAGAGATAATAAACACCAGAAATTAGGCCAGAGGCTAAGGAAAAACCCACAAAGGGAAAACCCATTAATCCTATCCTTATAGAATCTTACATCAACAAGAGAAATCCAAATCAAACTAACCAATGACTGAAGTACCAATTCAGCCCTCCAAACTCTTCCATGTTCATGTTTGGTCAGAAGCCATAATTATGCTTTTGCCTCAAATCATTACATCTATGATAGGCTCAAATAGGGATACTTCACATCATGGAAATATCTATTACAAGCTTACATCACAGAGACATTGTCATACGTTCATACCACTAAGAGACTATCATAGGTTCACATAAGAGAGACTGTCACATGTTCATATCAAAAAGAGAATGTCATGGGTTTGTAAAGAGATTATCACAGGTTTGTATCACAGAGAGACTAGTGCCTCAAATAACTTTCATACTATAGAAGAGTGGTGCCTCAAATAGTTTGTATACCACAGAGAAGTCTTGCCTCAGAGGTATGAATTGTTCTTCCTGAATTTCTTGTCAAGTGATGGAGTGTAGATGCTAATATATAGTTGTTTTTTCATGCAAAAGGACACGTCCTTTGGGCAGACTGACTCGTCTTCTGAACAGCCGACTTGGTCAACTTAGAGACACTAACATATGCCTTTTTAAAATCAATTTTCTTTTTTCCTTTTAAGTCGAAATGAGACTCGATACAAATAATTTTCTCTTTTGGCATGAAGAACATTTTAAAATAAATACATCAATGATAAAATATATTTATGAAGACCGAACCTAGTTACAACTCCAACATTTGCGAATGGGAAAACTTGACCAGGGAGGAAAAAATGCAAGGTCAGGTGAGAGAAATCCTAGCCTTGCTTGAACAAATATTATTTTCCCTTGATGTGATGGTTGGTATTCCTAAGAATATTATAGAAAAAGATTGAGAAGATGAAGGGTCAATGTGTGATTATAAAAATAATAAGGAGAAACCTTCAATGGTTTTTTTTCTTATTTTATCCTTAGATTTTCTCTCATATTCTCTCACTCAAAAAATTGATTTTGCAAGAGAAATTATGGTGGAACCTAGAGAGGTTTAGACTTTGTGATTGGCTAAGGGTTATGAGTGACAACCTATGTGACAGAGACTAGTTTTTATTGTATGAAGGAGAGGGACCTTCACTTTTTGTGTTAAACCTAGTCTAAAAACAATGTGCTAAATCCATTATTTTAGTTTTTTCTCTTACACCATAAAGATCAAGCATAGGGGTGGGCAACTGTAATAAAAATTGCAACAAAACTAAGCTTATGGTATTTTAGAACATGGATCACCCTACTTTAGTTTTTAGTATTTTTTCTTCCTCCAATAGGTAGATATTTATTTTTGTGTTAACAATATTTCTAGCATAGATGATTCAATGACATGCATGGTTATTTAATTGGTCTTTTCAGAATGTTTATATGTACATGCATTTACCATTTAGAAAAATTATCATGGTTGTATTTGTTATACTATTTAGTTCTAGATTTTAAAATGTATTAAATTTTGTAACAACAGTGGTTGAGGAAGTTGGGCTTCCTAAATGCATTTTTAAGCGTGTCATGTTGGCATTTTTGTTATGACTTTTCTTTTGGGAGGTTCTAGAAGCTTAAACTTAGACCATAATGAAGAGAAATTTCATTGATCATATGGTCCAACTTTCAAATCTTGGGTTGCGATATTTTAGGAGACATGATTGTAAGAATTCAAGCTTCATGGATTCTCCTAAAATCATGCATTAAATATGTCATGTTGGAATTTCTACTATAACTTTTCTTTTGTGAAGTTCTAAAAGTTGAAACTTAAACCATAGTAAGGGAAAATCCCATTGATAAATTGGGTCCAATATTTATATATTGGTAATGATAATTTAAGAGATATGATAAGATGAAGTCAAATTTTCTATATGCTCCTAAAATCTTGCATCAAATAGGTCATGTTGGAAATTCTACTATATATTTTCATCTAGAAGGTTCTAGAGGCTGAAACTTGGACCATCGTGAGGGGAACTCCCACTGATCGTCTGGTTCAGTTCCCAAAACTGGACCTATTATAACTTAGGAGATATTCCCTGAGCAAGTTGCAATATTAGTTGGCATGCAAAGTATTTGAAGAAATGCCTAAATTGTTTAATGATTCATTGCATACAAATTGTTAGATGAAATGGCCCAATGAAAATGTTATTTTGTGGATGGGGATAGTATTGTTTTATGTTATCATTGTTGTGTGATAATACTAATGTATTTGATCTATGCCTATTTTCATGCAAATCATTTGAAGAAATGTGTTAAATTTATGTTACTTAGTTTGCATACAAACTATTTGATAAAATACCTCACAGACATAAATCAAAAGATGCATGATTGAGCGATACATTTTAGCTAGTATGTTACAAGTGGAATCCAATAAATGTTTCTTATTTGATTTCATCAAAATCTTTGACAAAAACTCTACATGAAAAGGACTACTTAGTTGGTTTCATATGAAGTATTTGAAGAAATGTTTACATGTAAAGTGTTTGACAAAACATATGAGAGATGATTTTTTTTATTTTATTTTTTTGCTTTTACAATTTTTTTTTTTTGAATTCTTCTCTTTACTGGGATATTTTTGTTTTTATTTTTACTTTTTATGCTTGAATTTTTTCTTTTGGATTTTTTTTAATAAATTATCTATGTTTGATTTTTTTTGTGTGGTTTTTTTCTCACACACACACACACATATATATATTTTCTTCTTATTTTTGTTTTAGTTTTAATTTTAATTTTAATTTTTGTTGTTTTCTTTTTTCTTTTTTATTTAAATTTTCTTTATCTATTTATTTCTTGATTTTTTGATTTGGTTGCAGGGGTTGTGTCAATGATTCTCGATTAGAAACCCAATGCCACTATGCATCAATTTGATAGTTGTTTTTAATTATTTTGTTGCTTTAATGGATCAATTCCACCCTAGTATGTGTCAATTTCATGGTTGATTTTTAAGTTTTCATTGCAATAGGTTAAGTCTGCCCCCACTGTGTGTCAATTTGATGGCTGATTTTAAATTTTTGGTGCAATGTGTCAAGTTGTCTTAGTCTAAAATTTTAAAAGAGCTATATTTTTTGCATTAAAAAAAAAGGTTACTCTTGTTATAACGACTCTTTGATTTATGTATTCATTTTTAAGGTTTTTTTTTAGTCACGATATTTGGTTTTAATTCCATTGCTGAAAAATGTTAAAATTTTGAGGTTTTTCGGAGTCGTAATATTTTATCTTTAATGTGATGGTTGAAAAACATCAAAATTTTTCAAAATTTTAAGTTTTCTTGGAGTTATGATATTTATCTTTAACGTTATGGTTGAAAATTCTTGGAATTTTTGGGTTTTTCGAGTTGTGATATTTTATATTTAATGGTATCATTGAAAATTGTTGGAATTTTAATGCTTTTAAAAGTCATGAATTTTTTAAATCAAACTGCTAAAAATGTTGGAATTTTAACCAAAAAAAAGTGTTGATGCAATATCAACACTTTTCAATTTCTAGGTGATTTTCATGTTTATTGCAAACAAATTTTAGTTTTTAATGCCATTGTTAACAAAAAAAAGAATTTTAACCCAAATTAAAAAGAAAAAAATGTTGATATAGCATCAACACTTTTCATTTTTAGAGTGCTTTCTCATGTTTCTTTTTTTGGAAAAGAAAGGGAATTTTTTGACTAGAGTTCTCTTTCTGAGATTACAATTCTCATTAAATTTATAACTTTATTTTAGTCTAAGATATAACATCCTTTACATTATTAAGCCGATAGGCCTTCCTTTTGAATCAATTCACCTCACCTTTTCGTCTACCTTTTTGTTGTGCATGTGACATCTGTCTGCCACTAAAATTAGTCAAGTTATGCAGGTTCGCCAAATTTAATTGCATTTTATTGGGGCCGCTGGTTTGACCAGGAGATTTATCAGGAATAGAATAGAACTAGCGGTGTTCTTGCTAAAGAGGCGATGCAATGAATGCTTCGACGAAGTTTGAGACACAATGTTGGAAAAGCAAATTCGCCTTCACATTCGTGAGGCTGGCATTGGGAGAATGAAACAATTTTGATATTATTAACTCTCACGTACTATGTTTCATGTGTCCAATGAAAACAACGGTTTCAAACTTTAGGGTTCCAATCACTCTTGATACATGTGCGTCTAATTCTTGATCGCCTTCCCCTCAAGTCGTAATATAGTCTCCCGCAACTCCACTCAATTTTTTATTTATTTTATTTTATTTTATTTTCATTTAGCGATTTCACGACTCACCTTTTTTAAGTTTAATTTCTTTTATTCAAACTTTGGGGTTGGGGTTGCCCAAATTTTTGTTGTGTTTAGTATCCTTCCAATCAACATTAGATAGAAGAATTCACAATTTATTGCTCACCACATATTTTCTTATTCAATGCATATTTTCTTATTCAGTGTGGTTTTTTCCTTTTTGTCGTTCACTGATCCCTATCAAGAATGAATATAGTTTCTACATAATTTAGAAATTCTTCTGTTCATAGTTTAACACATTTTTTCCATTTAGAAATCCCACTGCTCACCTCAACATATCTTTTTATATGTTTCTCCTCATGGGTCCCACTACTTGTTACTGAATTGAAATGTTTATCTTCAAAATTTGCATTATTATTAATTTGTAAATATATTAAAATTCACAAATGATATACTCATAATTTAATGTTTTGTTTATTTTTTTAAAGGATTCGACGAGTACCTCTCAATATGATTTTAATCATCTAATAAGGTTTTTTTCAATACTTTGGGGTTGCCTAAACACTCTAACATTTCACTGTTCAATATATGTTTTTTTGTTCGATATCTTTTGTTTTTCTCATTCATTGATCCTTGTCCACATTGGATATTCTACTTAATTTAGCAATCTCATTGCTCACCATTCCAATATTTTTTTCCATTTGATGAACCCATTAATCACATCCACATTATCCGCCAACGCATATGGAATTAGTCTTCAAATTATTTCTAAATATATAACTCTAGCTTAACCTTTTCCGTTTTCATGTACATGCAACTATGAAAGTATTGTGAGGCATTATCAACTAGGCCTATGTGGCAACATGCAAACATAACGCCAAAAAGGGACACATGGTTTGGCTTCAAGCCATAGTGCTTCATTTGTTAAAAAAGACACAGAACCTTCTTCCCACACCCTTGTATGGCATATCCCGTAATCATTTCATTCCATGAGATGACATCTCAGCTACGCATTTCATCAAACACTTTACACGCATTATTTATAACCCCACATTTGGAATACATGTCTACAAGTGCACTTGCCATAAAGATATTGTACTAAAATGCACTTTTAATTATGCCTCCATGGATATGTTTTCCACAACCGAAGGATGCCAAGCTTGCACATGATGAGAGAATAATTGTGAATGTGTTAGATCCTAGCTTGATGCTTATCCTATGCATATCTTGAAATAGCTTCAAGGCCTCTTCGAAACAACCATTCTGCGGAAACCCTGCAATCATCGCATTACATGCGAACACGTCCTTCTGAGGTGTTTTCTTAAAGAGCTTGAAGGCCTCATCAACATACCCATTTTGTGCAAACCAAGAATCATTACTATCCATGAAATAACATCTCATTCTGACATTTTCTCAAACAATTCTAGGGCTTCATAAAGGTACCCCCTCTACATATATCCTACAATCATCGATGTCCATGACACAACATTACATTCCAACATTTCCTTAAAAAGATTCACCCCATCATTAATGCAACCATTCTGGACATATCTAACCACCATCGTATTCCATGACACAACACTCCTCTCGAGCATCTTTTCAAAGAGCTCAAATGCCTTATCAACAAGCCCTGCCTACACATACACAACCATCATGGCATTACAAGAGATCACATTTCGTTTAGGCATTTTGACAAATACTTTGAGTGCATCCTCAATACTCCCAACTTTAACATACATATCCACCAGGGCACTCCCAACAAACACATTTGACTGAAGCCCACTTTTAATTACAACTTCATTGACTTCTCTGCCATGTTTCATCCCCACTATGTTGACACAGGTAGGGAGAAATCTTGTGACAGTGAACTTATTTAGCTGAATACATGTTCATTGCATTTCATAGATAACTTTTATGGCTTCCTTACAAATCCCATGGCGCACATATGCTACGATCATAACAGTCCAAGAGACAACATTCTGCCTCCGCATCAAATCCAAAATTTTGTAACTAGACTTTGGTTTGCACAATAACTCTTTCTCATAATTTTGTGTTAAATTTGCACAATAAAGAGTTCATCAATAGGTTGAGGAGATCATTTCTTGAACCTAGAACAAGCACAATGAGTGTCATGATAAACACTATGTTTCTCACATGATTGAAATTGGCAACCAAGTTTGATTTCCCCTCCAAAAAGAGAGATACTCTGAAGTTAACAACATTGAGGTACCACATATATTCAATGCTAAAAAAATAATGCATTGGCAATAGAGATTGCCTTGTAATTGATTTCTAATGGTTAATGGCTCAAGCATTATGTTCTATCTCTGTTGAATAAACTAGATGAATATCCACAACAACCACTTCATTCGTATTCAGAATATATTGCATCACATCCTGCTACACCTCAATCAACCATGCACTTAATTAATTTTGGCAAACACAATCATCCTCAATACTATTAATGAGGCTTCCTAAGTTAGGATATTGAGAATGACATGGAAAAAAACAAAGAGAGAATGTAATGTATGAGTCAAACTACATGCACTTACAATGAAATGTTGTCGTTTTTATTTCATTTAAAAATAAATAAAATCAAATAATACGAATATATAATATATATATATATATATATATATATATAATATATAATATATATATAATTAGTAGATGCAATCATTCGATCTTACTATTGATTGTTACAATGATAATTGGCAATATGTTCTACATTCCTCCTACAAGACCTCAAGTTTAGTAAAGTCCAATTAAATTTAGTAAATGGAATATGAAACCGTGAAAGCAAAAATCCAACTTCAACTAATTAAGCAATTTAACCACCCAACTTCAAAATATACTTTGTTTCTAACAAATCTCTCTATGATTTGCTCAAAAGATGAAGCTCACTGTGAGTGGAAAAACCACAAAATTTGAATTTTTTTAATGAGAATTTTGTTGAAATTATATTTCATTTAATTAATAAGAATTTAATTATAAAATATTTCATAATATTATTTGATATAGATACTAAACTGATTCTTAATATATATAAATATTCTTGATGTATATAAATACAAATTCTAAATTTAAAAAAAAAACATAAAACAACCTAAATTTATTATAACATTTATTATTTTAAACTAAAAATACAATTCTTTCAATTTAACAACCCTCTCCATCTCTCTTACGCTTTCTCGAACCATTGCTAATTTTATATTTTCACTCATTTAAGACCTTGTATATCTTAATTGTTGGATAGAAATCAAACATATGACTAATCTAATAATAAATGCTTTGTAAGGGGATAGAGTAGGTTATCGTAAAATTTTAGCATATTTGGAACTATCATTAAAAAAAATCAGGGAAAATCATCAAAATTTTTTCTGCAATATCGGGAACTTTCATAATGTTCTCAATTTTGCTCGAAGAGGCTCTTTGTTTTATGAAATGACAAACGCAGGGTATTAAACTAAGTGAACATTTCAATGTTGTTTTGATTAGGTTCCATGGGACAATTAAACCAACTTTGCATTATTCGTGATCTTTTTAGAGTTTACCAAAGTACCATTCCCACATCTTCATTAATAAATTAGAGGAATACCTTAACCAGAAGGCATATATTGATAAAAGTTTTTTAGATTAAGTTTTTATTATTTTATTATTATTTATTAGATAATTTAATATTATTTTACATAATTGTAATGGTTAGGTTAATAAGTATGTTGATTTTGGAATAAGGTTTATATAATTTTAATTTAATTATCAATAATTATTAGGTGGATGATAAGGATTTAATTTTTTAGGATATTCTAAAATACTGTTAATAGTATACACAAATCAAATGATGATAGTTATTTTTAAAGTAGTTATGCATTTTTTTTCTTTTTAATTAAATCCATTAATTAAAAGAAAAGTCATATGAACAAGTGTGATATGAAATGAGTTATGGTTTTTTGGATACGTGATGTTGATAAGCTATAGTATATGCTCATGATATTGTAGCAAAACCTATTTACAAATTAAAAGTTTCCATAATAAAGTGGAGGTGAATCTCCATAGTTAATAATCTTGTTACATGTTAAGAATAAGTTAAAAATGTATATATGTTTAACTTGTATATTAATTCTTAATTCTTAATATAATTTAAATCAAATTATAATTTAGTTAATTTTTATGATTTTTTGAATTAGTTTAATGCTTATTATAAATTGGTGTGTATCAATATTTACCAACATTTTATTTATATAATTGTATTTATACTAAATATCAAGTTGAAATTCTTCGGCGTAAATAACAAGATAAATCATTTGTGGGAAGTGTTTTGAACCAACTAGTGTGGTTCATCGTCACGACCAGGGGTTAAATTTGACGGGTGCCTTTACCCATCAGAGAATTTTTTATGATGGTTTTACTTTTAAATTGCCCATCACATGACTTTTAATATTTATTTGTACAAGTTTTATCTTATTTTTGCAAATTGTATTTATAATTGTTACAAAATTTCCATGCTTTGTTGTACCAATTAACTTAAGTGTCATTGCTACACTTTCATTTGAGACATGTTGATGACAGTTTTCTGTGATATTTCCAGGTTGTTGAAATATTCGGCATTTTTTTTAAATGGAAATAGTGAAAAAATAGATGGAAAATATGTATCTTCTATAATTTTTTTATTTCTCTAGCAAGAACAAGCCCAAAATGTTCAAACTCTAGCAAGAACAAGCCCAAAAAGTTCAAAAAACGATGAAAAGAAGAGTATTTTGCAAGATCTCATGACTAAACTACAAATTTGTGAAATACAAACTCTATTCATATATTAAAATCACTTTTGATCAAAACCGTAAATATATTCATTGGAACCCAGAACCTACCTGTTCATTGCTAACTGATACCCTGCAAAAGATGCTAGTCTGCGAAATGAGTTTCGCCATCTGTCATTATTTTTTAAGTAATGACCTCTTCGTAGTATCCATGAACAGATTTGTCTTTGCAAGGGAGGCGCAAGATTTTGTAAAAAGAAGGTGAGCACCTGCCCCTGCCATCGATGTAATAATAGCATTTGGATCATTGAGGAAGAGGAAATCCTTGTCGTTGCTCCGGGTTGCATTGTTAGTTGTGAAGTTATTGTAGTTGGGCTTATTTCCCTAAAACGCATTGTGTTGATCTTTCCGATACCTAAAAGCTGCAAAAAAGAAAAGCAGAAACAAAGGTTTGAAACTCAGGAAATTGAAAACATAAGAAAAGAGGTCTGAGTTCGAAAGCCGGTAAAAGCAAAACAAAGCAGAAGGTACTTACAGATCTAGTCAAGGAGAAAGAAGGTATGTTTGGCATTTGCAATGGGCTCATTTCAAAATTTTCCGAAGAAACTCTATTGTTTGAAATCCTAGGCACGGAACGAACATTTGAATTTTTGGACGCTGACAAGAATTGATTGCATACCTCCGAAGAAATCTCGAGAGTTGTACATTGGACCGAAAATGGCCTTATCAGTTAATGGAAGTCCATACATGGTCATATATGTATAACCATCCATACACATGGTCATGTGAATTCCTCAGGGCGAGGGTAGTGCGGACTTCGGAGTACCGTCACTGCAGTCTATAGTATGTATGCGATGTATATATATAATATATATATAATATATATATATAAATTAAAACTCATTAATTTTCAGTATACCCGTCAATATGACTTTTTTAAATATTATTAGCCAGTCATCGATGACTTGCAGAGTTGGAAACCAATCGTATTTAACGTGTAAAAACTCAAAAAACAGGCGTACGGGCATCAAATTTAACCGCTGGTCACGACAAGTTGAAGAAACAGATCCAACTTAGCATGTTAAATAGTATAAGCAGAGCCTCCAGCGGCTATCTTGACCAATGGCTAATTTTAACTTTAGAACCAGAGTCAAAATTATTATAATTTAATAGAAATTAGTTAAATTAAGTGAATATATAAAAATATAAAATAATTTAAATGGTGTTAAAAAGTTAGTTAAAAAGGTATTGTTTGATAATTAAAAATTACAAGTTATTATTTAAATGAGAATTAGTTAATAAAGAACATTTTCTCTCTCTCTCTCTATATATATATATATATAAAGAGTAATATACATAAAGGTTACTCCAATATTTTTATTAATTCTAACTAAGCTTTATATATATATATATAATATATAAATTTATACATTAAGTATAAGAAAAAGACCTTTATATAACTAATTCTCATCTAAATAATAATTTTAATTTTTAATTATCAAACAATATATTTTTAACTAACCTTTAACCACCTTTAAATTATTTTATATTTTTATATATTCACCTAATTTAACTAATTTCCATTAAATTATAATAATTTTGACTCTGGTTCTAAAGTCAAAACTATCCATTGGTCAACATAGCCGTTGGAGGCTTTGCTCAGACTATTTAACATGCTAAGCTGGATCTGTTTCTTCAACTTGTCCTGAGGATGAACCACACTAGTTGGTTCGAAACGCGTCCGACAAATGATTTATCTTGTGATTTACTCCGAAAATTTTCAATTTGATATGGATCACAGAAGCCTCAATTCAACAACAATAATAATAATTTTTAATATTAAAATGAAAAAATATTATAATTTTAAATAAATAAATATATATTAAATAAATAATGATGATATAAATAAGCATTAATATTAAAAATAAATAAAGAGTGACTTAGTTTATTTACCATTTTTGCCTTGCCCAAAAAAAACATACTTCCTAAATCAGTATGATTTTAAAGAGTGAAAAATTTAAACAAATTTTAATAAACATTTTGAAATCAAGATCGAATATAAATATATTTATATTTTTAACCCTAACAAATATTAACCAAATCCTTTGAAAAAATTATAACCGATAAACTTACTTTTAATCACTTCAATATAATATTTTAATAGTGTCGGGAAACTTATTTTGCCTTCCGACATTAAACAAAGACTAACCACCATGTCGAGAAGTGATGGTTAGTTTACCAAATACGTTGGCATCCAAAGCTGAAACAGTTACATTATTGCATAATAAATAGCTACAAACCAGCAAGCGAACTCTGAGCTCAAATATATTTACCCGCAAAAAACTCAGCTTGGCACGCGCCTCGTTTGAGGCTGACTGAAATCATCTGGTCTGTTTTTCCATGCCAAGCTATTCTGAATTATCACCAGCGGGCGTGTGCCTGAGTTTTGTTGTTTGAGCCAAACAGATTACCGGGCCATATCCCCTACATTTCTCCTCGGCATTGCATTTGGATTTGATGAGATACTACTTCAAATCCATTGTTTATTTGTATTCTACTTCAACTGCCCAGCTTCAAATTACGAGAAATCATAACGAGTAACTAACCTGCTCATGTTTCACTGTGCTCTTTTCCACTATCCTCTTCTAACTAATTCTATACTTGAACAGGAATCTTCTAACTGTTTCTATTCTTGAACAAGAAAAAGACTTTGTAGCTCTGCCTCCTCCCATTTTTCTGTTTGGTCCATTTCATTCCATTCCTTCCTGTTACTGAAATTCTCTGCTATTCACATATTGAAATGCAGTTTTTCTTCTGCTCATGCCTTTCTGTGACTGCATTGGTCTATGTATTACAATGCAGCCTCAATTCCCAGATAACTGTGATGGGGTTAGGTGGTTTTCATCAAAGCGATTTTGAAAATTGGGTACACAGGACAGGTTCAAGACAGAGACGCAGATTTGATGGCAGAATGTGGCAGTTGGATTCGAAGATACCTGTGTCCCATTACATGGTGGTTGATAGTTCGGGCAATGGGAACCATCAGACAGTGCAGGCTGCAGTGGATCATGTTCGTGTCGATAATCCGGCGTGGACTTATATTCAAATCAATGAAGGAGTTTAAGGTATATATATATATATATATTATATATATATTAACTTATCTTACCAAGAGAGCTAAATGAAATTGGAGGTATATGTGATGTTATATGTATAACAACTCAGAAAATGTAAAAGGTTTATATAACAAACATTTTAATAATTTATATACATAAGAGTATTTCATATCTTCAAAAGTTGAGCAGTAGAGATAGTGCCAAGGTAAATGGCAAAAAATTTGTTGAACAAATCTTATTGTAACTTGTGAAGTAGCAGAGACAGCCTTGAGGTATAAATGGCAAGAAATTTGAACAAATTTTATTGTGAATTTTTACTCTATTCCAGAGATCCTAAAAGGTGTCCTTAATACAGATAAAATTGTTGTATTTTACCTCCAGAGTATCCCGAGTACAGATATACATGTTACATTTTACTCTATTGATTGATGGAGACCTTTCAAATTTAGAAAGGGTCTTTAACCATACATTTCTTGAATGTTGACAGAGAGAGGGTAGTAATACCCTACAACAAACCAAACATCATGTTTCAGGGAAGTGGAAGAGAGTCCTCTATCATAATGTGGGACTTAACTGCTGATGCAGCTGGGAGTACTGCTGGCAGTGCCGCTTTCTCATCCTTTGCCCCCAATTTCACTGCCAAGGGTGTAGGATTTTGGGTAATTACAGCTAATGTCCAATGTGTTAAATCTGAAAGCTGTTTGTATGATGATGTGGTTCAGTCCGCGTCTGGGCTTTTCAATGTTCTGATCTGTTCTGTTTTGTTGACATTTACAGAATAATGCCCCTCCACCACCGCCCGGAGCCCATGGCAAACAGGCAGTGGCTGCTCTGCTGGCAGGAGACATGGCTGCCTTCTATCAGTGTGGGTTTAAAGGAGCCCAGGACACCCTCTCTGATTTCCAAGGGAGACATTACTTCAGGAATTGTTACATTGAAGGCTCCATTGATTTCATCTTTGGCCATGGGCAGTCCACATATAAGGTATATTTTGTGTCCTCTTATGAAACCCTCTAATTTTTCCGAGATCAAAACTCTCGGGACATTTACTATGGCAATTCTTACCCATTGTTTTAAAGATGAACCGAAAATGAAACCCATTGAGGGGAAATCTTTTCGACACTTCCCTCATTTTCAGAATGAGGATTGTATCTGGGGTAAACAGGCTGGTTGCAGTTTTGGTAACTTAAATCAACAGGGACGTCCAGTGAGGTCCACTAATTGCAACAGAGGCAGCGAGCCCAGGGGCCCAGGGACTTGAACCCAAAGTTTGTAAAAGATATGCTAAAAAAGAAACCCATGCTTAATTTTTTCCAATAGATTGCATATTCAGGGGAAATCTTCTGAGCCTTTGCCTAATTTTTAGAATGAGGATGGTATTTTGCATATTGCAATTTGGCAACCTAACTCAACAAGGACATCGAAGGAGGTCAAATAATTGCCACACAGACAATCAGCTCAAGTACTTGACCGGTAACCTCATACTTGTAATTCATAGCATTTAACCACTTGAACTAACCACATGAATTCGGCCCAAACTTATTATCATGAACTCCCACCAAATTTAATGCTCTATCCCAATCTTACAGACTTGTTTTTTTGAGATACTATTGAGAAAAAAAATAGTCAAACAGTATTTTCTTCTTTTAGAAAGTTTGTGAAATTAGAAAACAGCCTTAGATTGAATGAGGTGGTTGAGTATAAAAAACAACAGCCTCTCTTTATATGGAATATGTCAAACCTGAATTGGGTTTAGATGGATTTGTGATAGTTTACTGATTAAAATTGAAAATTTGTTACCTGTATTCAGGGATGTGAACTGTATGCCAAGGCTGATAGCAGATATTTGTCAGGATCCATAACTGCACAAAACCGAGCCAGCCCAGATGACCAAGGTGGTTTTGTTTTCATTGCCTGCAAAATCACTGGGACAGGACAAGTTTTCTTAGGGCGAGCATGGGGTGCTTATTCTCGCGTTATCTTCGCTTACACTTACATGGCCAACATCATCGTCCCGCAAGGATGGGATGACTGGGGTTTGGCTGAGAGGAATGGGTAGGTTTTACTCTCCACTTCCACACTCAAGCATTATTATCAGTTGTTTTTTTGGACATAAGAAGTTCCTTAATTCATAACTTCATTTAAAAAAATGGTCTAGGTTGGGCAGTATGCCAGCCCAACAAGCACAAATATTAGTAATATTCTCACATTTTGTGAAATAATTTAATTGTGCCTCCCTTCTTTCCAAGGTATAACTGTAATGGCTTTTTTGTGTTGAAAAGGAGCGTTGTCTATGGGGAATACCAGTGCTACGGTCCAGGTGCAAACACTAAGGACCGAGTGAAATGGTCTCAGAAACTAACAACCACAGAAGTCCAACCATATTTGGAATTAAGCTTCATAGATGCAACTAAGTGGCTTCAAGAATACTGAATAATGAGGAATGAGAGGTCCTCTAAGTTTTCAACTCCCGTTACTAAAAATGTACATCCACTGTTTACAGATGAAATCCTGTAATTTGATGGATCTTGCTATTTTGAATGATTTTGTTGGGTGTTACTAAATGTACCTGCAACAATATCTCTTTCGATTTTAGAATTTACTATCATAAAACTCTTTGCAAATGAAATATATTTTGTCCATTTAGATTAAATCCTTTTGCCTTTCAAACTACATTAAGTTTTTTAATCCTAACCCAGGTAATAAACATAGCTCAAAAAGTAAAATAGTAATAAAAAATTTCATGTCACAGTTAACATAACTTTTAAGAAGCATAAGGCAATTGCATAAAAAACCTAAGGCAATTGCAATGTATGAACCAAAATTTTGTATCAGAAGTTAAGCCAATTTCGGAGAAGCTTAAGGCAATCGCAATTTGAGAGACATTGAAGTTGTAATAACAAAAAATTCAGTGCAAAATGTGTAAATGGGATAGGTTTACTTGTTTGCATACTTTTATAAATTAAATATAAATTAATAATTTATATATAAAAGGATTTGTGTATATGTAATTTTTTTTATTTAATAAAGTGAATTATTATTTTGTATTTATTATATTTTATTAATATGAGCAGTAAAGTAAATCTTCGTAGAAAATATATAAAAATATATGATTTTATGTTATAGTTTTTTCATATAAATTATAAGAAAATATCAATATATGATCATTATTACAGCAAGTATATGAAATTCATAGAAAAATTTATTTTTGGTAAATTATGTTTTAATTTATAAATGAATTTAATTTTCAAAATCTAAGTAGAAACCAAAATATCTTTGAGAATAATGAGATCTAATGAAAGCCCATGTCTTAAGCTCCCAGTGAAATCCAAAATGCTATTGTCATTAGTGTAACACATTTTCGCACTAGCCATCTAATGAAAACCCACCTCTTAGGCACCAAGTGGGAAGCCAAATCATGATTGTCATTAGTGATGCACATTACTTGGTTTTTTTTGTTGTTAAATTTAATATTAATGTCTTATGTGTCAAAAACATTTAATCATTTAATGTATTAGTATTAATTCAGCAAAATATAATTACCTTAAATTGGTAATTAATTCTAAGTCAATTTATTTTTGAAAAAATTAAATATGTAAATTTAATTAAAAATAAACATTTTTTTTTCTTTTTTCTTTTTCTATGTAAAAACATTTGTAATTTTCTTCATTTAATGTATTAGTACTAATTTAACAAAATATAATTAGCTTAAATTGGTAATTAATTTTAAGTCAATTTTTTCTTGAAAAAATTAAATATGTAAATTTAAATGAAAATAATCTATTTTTTTTCTTTTTCTATGAAGAAAAACACTATAATTTTCTTCATCACAAAACAATGTAACAAAATTACAATTTGCATATGCTAAAAAACATTATGAAAAATACACCTCTCGGCTTTAGAATATAAGAAAATTTGGAAGAAAAAGAAGACAAATACATTATGAAACAATGAAGTTAAGTGTGATAATAATCAATTAACTTATCTTTCTTGCATTTCTTTTTCTACATTTTCTGCTATCCCCTTGTATTTGGACCAACTGACCATTGCTAGCTCGCAACCTGTAATCTTTGAAAGGGATTCCTTGTTTGAGTCTAATCTTTCATAAACATGGGTCTCTTTGTACTCCCCATTCCATTTTCTGTAAGGGCCTCATTTTCCTTTTGTTCTAGTGTGTGGATCTCTAGTGGTTCAATGTAATTCTGCATATAGGATATGAAACCTTGCTGAGCCTATGCATCCCCTTTTGCTTGGAAATTGAAAATAAATTATTGATGTCATGAATGATATATATTAGCGGAGGTGCAAGTTCTTCTGACTAATTGGAAAAGCCACCAACAAGGAAAATTAATGGTGAACACAAGAGGTCAATTTAAGGTCAAGGATGCTAGATGCAATCAAATTAACATTGATAAGGAGAGAAAACTTGAGAACATAGCCCAAAGATGGCCAAATTGTGAAAAGAGTGAAGAGAATTCATCCTCAAGAACATATTTCTTTTATTCTAAAAAATCTGGAAGGATATCTAGTTTGCAAATGAAATTTATGATTAGCCACAATATGAAAATACACAAGGAAAAAAACCTAAATTAGATGACACCCATGTTATCCTAACATCCTAGTTAGGAGAGAAAACACACGATCCTAGTATTTAGTGGAAGCATGAAGATAATTGGATTCAACGTTTGGAAGTTTATTTTAGATGTCTTGAATTTAGATCCACATATGGTTGTGTTTAAATGGTAAAAAATGGTAAAAAAAACTTTTGTGAGAGCCTTGAGACATTAACAAAAAAATTTCATTCCTAGTTTGGAATAGATCTACCAAATACATGTATGGAAAATATTTTTTCATGCTTGTCCTTAGTTTGGATGAGATTGAGCAAGTTCTAATGTATAGAGACTTTTATCATGGTTGGTACATGAACATGAAGTAAAACTTCAATGGTAAAATCTCATGAAGAAATATACGTAAAATGTGTGTGACTATACTTGAGTCCCACAAGTATGTGGAATTACTATATTTTCCCATATACGATGGATATATAGTCTTTGTATGTGTTAGGATGAGACATTTATAATTAGAAGGGCACTTTTATTTCAACCTCTAAATTTCTCTCTCTTGGTGTAGGCTTTTGGACCTAGGGTTCTATTAATTTAGCTAACAAATACTTAGTAAGCATCAACGTTTTGAATGCCCAAAGATAAGAGAAGGTCTCATCCAATATGCTTGTAGGAATTGCAGGAACATTCAAATTAGAATTACATGCTTAAGTGGAAGCAATATAACCTACAAGCATCAAACATTTGTCTAAAGGTCCATTCATTATTACATTCACAAGCTAAAAAGTGCATTAGACACAACATGGAAGACTCATAGAGGATGCATTTGCACATTCATTCCACTAATTCCTCTTGGAAATAAGATCCTTACATGACATAAAATCACCTTAGGAATCCTACCAAAACTAAGGCTCAATGGGATAGACTCAAAAGATGAAACTAAAAAGCTCAAAAAACTCCAAAAACTCCAAAAATCACTAATTTCTCTTTCTTCTTACAACCTTTGATAGTGTGTTCCATATAGCACCATGCTAACTTCCAATCAGATACTAAAAAAGATAACTAGAATTAGTTACAAGTCATCAATCCTTGGACATTATGCATTATCCTCGTCTCTTCTACACAATGCTTGTGTGTTGTGTCTTTGTGTAGTGTCTCCCCATCGCTTGGCACCGTGTCTCTTTACTTGCCGCATCATCCCTTTACTTGGTGCAACATGCCTTTTCTTGGTAAACTTCCTCTTTGGTTGGTATAATGTCCCTTTGTGCATATCTTCAAATTCGTAAAAAATCAACCCCACACTAATAGCAACAAGCCCCCAACACCAATATCTAGCTTAACCTTGAGTTGGAGGCTATGCATATGACACCACCTATGTGATTAATGGAACCGTAGTAATGATAACAATGTAAACTATCAAATGGTAAATATAAACTCAAAACAAGAACTCTAGCCAAAAAACATGAAAATTAGCTTGAAAATGAAAAGTATTGATGCTGGAATATTTTTTTTTTTGAGGTAAATTTTCAACATTTTTAAAAAATGGTAGTAAAAGCCAATAAAAGCCAATTTTTTTGTGCAAAAAACACCTTGAAAACAAAAAGTGTTGATGTTGGCATAACATTTTTTTTTGGAGGGGTGGGGGGATAAATTGTCAACATTTTTTAATAATGGTAGTAAAAGCCAATAAAAGACATTTTTTTTTGTGCAAAAAATACCGTGAAAACAAAAAGTGTTGATACTAGAATAATTTATTTATTATTATTGTTTATATATTTATTTATTTATTATTATTTATTATTATTTTATTCGGGTAAATTTTCAACATTTTTTAGCAACAACATTAAGGATAAAATATCATAACTCTGAAAAACCTTAAAATTCCAACGATTTTTCAGGCATGGCATTAAAGATAAAATATCACATCTCCGAAAATCCTTAAAGTTCCAACAATTTTTAGTCATGGTGTTAAAGATAAAATACTTATAATTGTTTTCAACTATAGTATTAAAGATAAAATATGACAATTCAAAAAAACCTTAAAATTTTGACAAGTTTTCAACCATGGAATTAAAACCAAAGATCATGACTACAAAAAACCTTAAGTTTTCAACATATTTCAACCATCGTATTATGGAAAAATGATATGTTTAAAAAATCTTTAAAAATGAACACTTAAATGAAAGAGTCATTAGACCAAAGTGATATCTTTTTTAAATGCTAAAAGTATAGCTATTTTAAAATCTTAGTCTAAAAGCCCCCAAGGGGTAGGTGAGTTGGTAATCACAACGCGGTGAAGTTCGTTAGAAAGGTGGGCTGCGTACTGAAGGTCACGAGTTCAAATCCCCCAGACTTACCCTGGAGCTGTATAGAGGGGCGGGCGTAGCTCCCAGTGGTTATAGAGGTAGAGGTTAGAATCGACCTTGTGTAACATGAGTCGCGAGGCTGCCCCTGTGGCCGATTCCACTATAATAATAATAAAAAAAAAACTTAGTCTAAGACAACTTGACACGTTGCAACAAAAATTTAAAAATAAACCATCAAATTGACATGTAGTGTAGGCAAACTCGACCCATTAAAATGAAAACTTAAAAATCAACTATAAAATTGACACATTGTGGGGGTGGATTTAATCCATTATAACGAAACCTTAAAATCGGTTATTAAATTGACACATAATGGGGTCAGGTTGCTAGTCAAGGATTGACATAGACCTTGTAAAAAAAAAATAATAAAAAATATTGTAGATTGAGGCTTCTGTGATCAATCATAGTTATAAGAAGAATTTCGGCGTAAATCACATAAAGAAAGAGCTTTGTCGACGCGTTTCGAACCAACCAGTGTGGTTCATCGTCAGGACAAGTTGAAGAAACAGATCCATTCTAGCATGTTAAATAGTCTGAGCAGAGACTCCAACGGCTAAAAAAGACTAACGACTACTTTTTGACTCAAGGACCCCTGTCAAATTTCCATTAGTTAATTTAATATTAATATTCTCCTTACTATTACTATTATTCTTCATATTTATTATTTTATTTATGGAGCTGAGTTAAATTAGGTAAAAAATAAAATAAAATAATAGTTAGTTAT
>APFE030683096.1:204124-223223 GCA_000404065.3 Pinus taeda | reverse complement strand
AAAAAATAATAAAAATACACAAGCCATGGTCAGTGGCCCCTCGGGCCCTTGGGCATCTCTGGTCAATTTCCAGAATCAACAACCACCCAGGGGTCCAAGGGGTCGTTGGGCAAGGCAGACAATTTCGAGAATCTGTTGATCTGCCTAAGGTGCCCAATGGGTCACTCGCTAGGATGGACAAGGCTGACCTGCAACCCCTCTGCCTCCCTGGGTGGGCATAGTCAATTCCTTGAAACGGCTAGGCCCAACCAGGGGCCTAAGGGGCCTTGGGTGGGGTCTGTGTAATTTTTTTTAATTATAATTTTATTTAAATGTTTTTCTTAATTTAATTTAATTTAATTTAATTTTTATTTTTTATGATGATTTTCTTTTCCATTTTTTTCCAAAACAATTGTTTTAATGTATTTATTTATTTTTAATTGTATCTTTTATTTTTTTAAACTTTTTTGTTTTTGTTATTTTTACTTAAAATTTTATCTGAATTCATTTTTTTGGAAAAAAACTTCAAATGTCATAATTTTTGGATATAAAATTCATAAAAATTTCATAAAATTTGCTATTTTTCAACTTTTTTGTTCAATTTTTTCATAAATTTTTTTATTTAACATGTCGTTTTTAGTGAAAAGGTCATGAAATACTTTATTTTTTTATTTATATCTATATGCAAAATGTGTATTCTTTGTCGAGTGATTAAAATTGTTATTTTTTAGTGACAATTATTTTTTGTGTATTGAAGTATTAATAAATGATATAAAAATATATAGAAAAATCCTAACCTCAAAATATTTATGTTATTATTTTTTTTTAAATTTGCAAAATAAATTAAAAATTTCATTATAAAAAAGTATTGTAAAGAACAACAAAAAACACAAGTTTGGAAAACCCTTAAAAAACAAACATCTTAGGACGAAAAGGAAGAAGGGGAAGACAATAACTTAAAAATTGGTTAAATAATCAATATTTAAAAAAATATGCATACATAAGACATAGCAAAATTTAAAGTGTCAAAAATATGCCTTAAAAAAACAAATGTTGATCCTTTTCAAAATCTGCATGAAAATCACCAACATTTCAAAAAAAATATTTGCACTTAATACACTAAAAAATTTAAAGTGTCAAAAATAAGCCTTCTAGAAAAAGGGGTTGATGTTGCATCAACACTTTTCAAAATCAACATGAAAATCACTAACATTTGAAAAAAAAAAAATATACTTGATACATACGAACATTTAAAGTGTAAAAAATATGCCTTAAAAAAGTTGATGCTTTTCAAAATCATCATGAAAATCATTAAAATTTAAAAAAAAAATGTTCATATTAGATACATAAGAAAATTTAAAGTGTCAAAAATAATCCCTCTAAAGAAAGAGGGTTGTTGTTGCATCAACATTTTCAAAATCAATATGAAAATCACTAACATTTAAAAAAAAAATGTTCATACTTTATACATAAGAAAATTAAAAGTGTCAAAAATATGCTCCAAAAAAAGTGTATTTTGAATCAACATTTTTCAAAATTAGATGATTTTTCTCTACCTCAAAAAAATGGGTA
The DNA here is from genome assembly GCA_000404065.3 of Pinus taeda. Taxonomy (NCBI): domain Eukaryota; kingdom Viridiplantae; phylum Streptophyta; class Pinopsida; order Pinales; family Pinaceae; genus Pinus; species Pinus taeda. The sequence goes on along the minus strand of APFE030683096.1, from coordinate 221,672 downwards.
CTCGTTACAGTTCCCATTTGATAGTTTACACTATTTGAGAGTGTGCACAAAAGTTTGGAACCTAGAGTCTAGCTCCTTGAATGACACTTGAAACTACTGGAGATCCTGGTAGAATTTATCAATTGCTTCCACGTTCATAGTTTCTTAGATAGGCTTGAGATTATCACCTAACTTGATCACTCTGGAGGTAGTGGCTTTGGTATTTATGAGTGCAACATAATGGTTCTCGACCCGTTCTCAAGCATTAAGGATAACCTCAAAGAGCATCTTCTATTCTTCTTGAGCATATGTGTGTTCATGTCTTAGGGAAAATATCATGATGATGATGTTCTTTCATTCAACTAGGGTGAGGCCAATAAGGGGCTTCCGCTTATCCTTGAGCTAAAACTTCAATGATCAATCATATTGTTTTAGTGTGGTGATGTTAGGAATAGTGTCAAAATAAGTTTGCAGTGCAAATCTTTGATTTATCACATTGACAAAACTTACCACACATGTCTTGGCTTAATTGAATAACATGTCAGCTTTGGCTATCTTTGAACTAAGATCCAACTAGGTCAATGTGGGTTAAATATTCAACTTTTGTTGCAGCTTGAGGGTTTGAACATGCAACTGGATAATGGTCTCTTTGACATGGTCAAGCTTTTTGGTGTTGGGATATCTATCAAGGTATCACCTAGAGAGACCTCCACACAAAGTTCCTCAATTACACTGCCTAGTTCTTTCTGTATGGCTACTTCTTACATGTGGAACTACAAGATTTTGTTAGGGTCCAACCCTAACCCCCTTATTTATGTAATAGGATCGAGTCATAGTTATAGTTAAGTAAAGAGTCAATTAAGCCCATATTAATAATTGTAAGTGGTTAACTCGCATTTAATGAAGGGACCACAGTTAGTTGCAAATGGGCCATGGTATTAGATAGATGGTATTAATAAGAACCATGGTATTGCCCCATGGTATTGCATGTATGAATCCTATATAAAGGATAGAGACTCCCCTCGAGGGGCATCGTGTCTTATTTTGTAATTGAGCTTAGCTCTATTGGATGTTGCCTCCTCGAAGAGGCAAGTGAACATTGCTTTCTGAATAATAAAATATTTGATGTTATTTCTCATTGTTCTATGTTTTGGTATATTTCTTCGCATATTGGGTATTCTGGTATCGTCTTGTAGGCTAAGAGCATAATAAGTGGTATCAGAGTGCTTTCCAGGGCTGGTGGGATCTCCAATTTTTAGTATTTTTTTTTAGTTAGAGACGTGTTCCAGTGTCTTTAAACCACAAGATATATCATTGAGCACGTAAACCTACAGATTTGGGGAGGCATGCACCCAGGAAATACAAGAGGTGGTCATGCTTGTTGGACTCCCTTGTAACCCCTGTGGGTACCCCTTCGAGTACTAGCGCATTAAACAGAACCGCGCATGGACTGTCTTCCAAGTACCCTCTGCGTATATCGGAAGCCCCCTAGCTCCCTTGAAACCTCGACATAGATAAACCGTCGGCCGTCTTGCTGTTGCAGTACACCAAGAAAAACACCCGGAGAGATTACTCGCGCGTACGGTAGGGTAGTCGGGTTGTACAGCTAAGGGTACGGTTGATCCTCCTTGGTTAGTGCCCTGAAAAATTGGGCTGAGTACTACTATCAGACCCTTATGTATATTCCGATCTGTAGCACCTAACAGCCCTAGAGACCATAGTTCCCTTCTCTATATTTGGATCACGCATAATCTTTGCTAGATCAGATCTCACAGGTGGGGTTTTGTCATAGCAGCAGCAATCTGTTCTGCCATTCATATCTATCAGATCCATCAGATCCACAACAACAATCAGTTTTGTCGTTCAGATCTATCAGATCCACCAGATCTGCCATCTAGATCTAGCAGTTTGGGCTCTGTAGCCATCACAACAATCAGATCCGCCATTCAGATTTGAATAATTATGTGGGTTCCTATACCTAGGCGTGATTTTTACAGGACTTTGGGCAGCATTGACATTTCTGGGATTTGGCTACTACAGTATTCCTAAGTAAGGAGTAAAACTCCATTCGGAGTAAAAAAAAATGTCAGACCCCCCGGGACACTTATTGGAGACTTAGCCCATAAGAATCAGGTCGACGAGCTGAGCAAGGTGGTACCATTCAATTGTTAGTACCAAAAATTTTGGGTGGTCGCAAATTTCAAGTACATCGGATCAGTGCATGGTACAAACTAGAGCTCAAAATATGGCCAATGAGAGGATTGATAACCTTGAATCACAATTGAAAGATGTCATGTTGCAGCTGAAGAACTTAAATGAAACACTCTCAAAGGGCAAGGTGGAGGAACGCGCAGAGGCATATATTGGCAATGAAAACATTGAGGGCGAGTCTAGCCAGTCTCTTCACCTCTTTGGAAACCACCAACAATCCCATCTACGACCACCCAAGCTGGACATGTATAAATTTGATGGCTCTCTCCCAGCCACATGGATAGCACAAATGGAGCAATATTTCACACTTGAAGACCTTGAAGAGCTTGAGAGGATTTTTGGGTCTCACAGGCTACTATTGCAAATTTGTCTGCAATTATGGCCGCATTACTAGGCCCATCACTCAACTCCTCAAGAAAAATTCATTCCTCTGGAATGATGAAGCACAATAAGCCTTTACAGCTTTCAAACATGCCATGTGTTCCACTCCAATCTTAGCACTACCTGACTTCACCAAATATTTTGTGATTGAATGTGATGCTTCTGGTACAGGTATTGGGGTGGTCTTAATGTAGGAAGGTCAACCCTTGGCCTTCATGAGCCAGCAACTAAGTGGGAAGAATCTGGGACAATCTACCTATGATAAGGAGATGATGGCCATCTTACATGCAGTAGATACTTGGCGACCATACTTATTGGGGCGATGTTTCCAAATCCGCACAGACCATCAAAGCCTTAAATATTTTTTGGAGCGATGCATGTCCTCCCCACAACAAAATAAATGGCTCGCCAAAATGCTGGGATATGATTATGAGATAATTTAAAGGAAAGGACACGAAAATATTGTAGCAGATGCGTTATCTCGCCAATTTAAGGAGGAAAGTACCTTGCTCACAATTTCCCTTCCCATTCTAGAATGGATTGAAGAGGTTCACAAGGAATGGTTTTCACATCCCTAGCTCTTCCAACTCATTAATCAATTGCAGGCGGATCCAAATTCCACAGTGAGCTACTCGTGGTAGGATGAAATTCTTCGCTACAAGGATAGAGTCGTAATATCACCAACATCCACCCTCAAAAGCCGCATTCTAGCGGAGTTACACTCATCTCCCACTGCAGGACATTCAGGCTTTCAGAAGACGAATGCTCACACTCGAAGATCATTTTTTTGGACAGGCATGAAAAAGGACATTCTTAATTTTATAGCTAAATGCGATGTATGTCAGCATCACAAAGGAGAAACAGTCAAATCCCCAGGCACATTACAGCCATTACCCATCCCGGTCTCAATCTGGACGAAGGTTTCTATGGATTTCATTACGAGTCTTCCAAAGTCAGGAAACAAGCTAGTCATCATGGTGGTTGTTGACAAACTTTCTAAGTATGCTCATTTTTGTGCCCTACCCCACCCTTTTACTCTGAATTTGGTCACTCAATCTTTCATGGATCAGATCTTCAAATTGCACGGCATGCCCACTTCCATTGTGTTTGATCGTGACCCGATCTTCACCAGTAACTTTTGGCAGGAACTCTTCTAGCTATAAGGTACCCAACTACAACTTATTACCTCCTATCATCCACATACTGATGGTCAAATTGAAGCAATCAACAATTGTCTGGAGACCTACCTTAGGTGTTTCACTTCAGAAAAGTAACATCTCTAGGTACAGTGGTTACCTCTAGCTGAATGGTGGTATAACACCAATTATCATGCCACCACCAAAATGACTCCATATGAAGCAGTTTATGGTCAACTCCCTCCTTTGCATACTTCTTATATCAAGGGATGCTCAAAGGTACAAGCAGTGGATCAACTCCTACAGAACCGCACAACCATGCTAGCCCACCTTAGAGAGAATCTTCATCAAGCCCAAAACTGCATGAAGCAATAGACAGATCAACATAACCCTGAACGCCAATTTCAAGAAGGGGATCAGGTATTTTTTAGGCTGCAACCATATAAACAAACATCACTAAAAGACAAGGGTTGTCAGAAATTATCTCCAAAATTCTACGGACCGTATCAAGTACTTCAGCGCATTGGAGAAGTCACCTACAAGCTAGCTTTGCCACCCACTGCAAAAATCCATCCAGTCTTTCATGTTTCATGCCTCAAGAAAGTGATTGGGAACCATTGCAAAATTCAAACCAATCTACCTGAAGTGGATGAAGAAGGGTCAATCTAGCTCCAACTTGAATAGGTTCTTGACACATGAGAATGGCACCTATGTGGCCACACGATCAAGGAAGTCCTCGTCAAGTGGAAAGACACCTCTCTGGAAGATGCAACCTAGGAACCAACCACTATCCTTCAACATTTTCTGCAGCTTCAACCTTGAGGACAAGGCTATTCTTATGGGGGAGGGCATGTTAGGGTCCAACCCTAACCCCCTTATTTATGTAATAGGATCGAGTCATCGTTATAGTTAAGTAAAGAGTCAATAAAGTCCATATTAATAATTGTAAGTGGTTAACCCGTATTTAATGAAGGGACCACAGTTAGTTGCAAATGGGCCATGGTATTAGATAGATGGTATTAATAAGAACCATGGTATTGCATATATGAATCCTATATAAAGGATAGAGACTCCCCTTGAGGGGCATCATGTCTTATTTTGTAATTGAGCTCAGCGCTATTGGAGGTTGCCCCCTCGAAGAGGCAAGTGAACATTGCTTTTTGAATAAACAAAATATTTTCTGTTATTTCTCATTGTTCTATGTTCTGGGTATATTTCTTCACATATTGGGTATTCTGGTATCATCTTGCAGGTTAAGAGCATAGCAGTTTTGATATCCCTAGCATCTTGTGCCTATCATTGAGCTTGTCCATCATTTCCATGGAACTTTGTTGGAGATATTATGATGGTACACCTTCATTAGGGGAATTTTGAGGTAAAATATGGGCCTCAAAACAAAAATTAAACTAATAAAGATGACTTTAAAATAACAAATAGGATTCAAGATGATGATGTCATCCCCAGGGGTAAATATTTTAGAGGGAAAGGAAGAAACTAATTTTTTATATTGTATTTTCAGTTTTTCTCTTGATAGGCATACTCAAATGTCAAGTGTAGACACTCGTTGGATGCAATATTAAATTCCACATCCAATGAGTACCCACCCTACATACTTCTGAGTATACCCACATAAAAAAAAGGAAAATATGTGGAAAAATCATGTTAATAAAGTGTGTTTCAACACACTTTTTCCACGTATTTTCAAATATTTTCAATGTGGGTCTGTAGAAATTAGGCCATAGATTTGCAACTAATTGTGAAGTTTTAATCAAAATCACAAGACACAAATCTACTCTACTACTCTACAGAAATTAATTCACAATATAAAACAAAAATCTCATACATGCAAGAAGAAATAACTCACATGCAACAAGTATTTTTATCTAGGGAAAGAAATATGCTAAAAACCCCAATGTCTTCTTCCATTAATCAAATGAATAAAGATGTATTACAATTTATTTTCTCAATTGAGCACATCCTGGAAGTGCATAACCTATCTATTTTCTCATTGAAGGCCTTTGATCCAGACTTAGTTAAAATTTTCCTCTACTTGATCTCTTATTTTCTTGCATTGTTCCTTGAGGAATTAGGCCCCTATTATTTAGGAAATTCCTCAAATTAAATTGCACAATTCGTTAGGTTTATCATTTGATTCCATGCAAAAATTATACACTCAACACTAGTCTACAACTGATGTTACATTGCCTTGGAATCTCCACCTCAACTGGGTAACTTGAATGCTCTACATGCACTAGCTATTTTTGGGCTGATTGCTCATTGATTTTGAATGAAGTCCCACTTCTTAACTGACCTTCCACTAGTTCCTCCAAAGGCTGGAACTAGTTTAATTGAAAACAACTTGAGATAACTGACCTTGATTGCTTCAAATTAGCAATCACACATGTTGAACTGAACTCTAACTCCTCCAACTTAAATTTACTGAGTAAACTGGGTGACACAAGCCATGTTATAACATCATCTAATTTGTCTGTTTATGTGGAAATTCAAATTTTCTCAATTTAATAAAGGTAAAATCAAATTGAGAATTTATTGTCATATTTTTCAACACTCCCTCTCAACAAGAAAGGGATTATTAACCACCCCTATTGTGCACCTGTGGAACTCGAACTTCCCTCTTGACAAGGCTTTTGTCAAAATATACTGCAACTAATTTATTGGTCTCTGCACAGAGTCTTGCAACTGGTGATACCAGATATCTATATGCTTGGATCGATCATGAAAAAAATATTCTCAAAGAGGTTGACGTAAATTTGATTATCGAATAGATCACATTGGGATCCATCATTTGACCAAACAATCCAAGAAGTATCTTTCTCATCCAAATCACCTCACATGCTACTTGACTGGCAACCATGTATTCTATATCTACCAAGCTAAGTGCCACAAATCTTTTCTTCCTATTGTACCAAGAAATCGCTACAGATCGAACACTAAAAATTCCACCTGATGTACTCTTTCAGTCTAATGGACTTCCCGCCTAATTTGCATCTATGAAGCCACATAGCTTCACTCCCTGTATCCTTCTGTACCATAGTCCAAACTGGGTAGTGCCTCTGAGGTACCAGTGAACATGATTATCTCCCCTCCAAAATAATTTGGTTGGCCTAACTATAGCTTGGCTCAGCTGGTTGACTACATAACACATTTTTGGTCATGTGTTCACAAGATACATTAGTGAACCCACCAACTTCTGGTAAACAATAGCATCCACTTCCTCACCTAAAGTGGCATCCTCTTTCGTCCAGTTGGTCACTAGAGGTGTCTTCATGGGTTTACAATTGTCCATGTGGAACCTCTGAAGTATCTCGTTGGCATACTTGCTCTGAGAGACAAAAATTTTCCCATTGCCTTTCCATACTTGCAATCTGAGGAAGTAGTGTATGAGACCCATGACCTTCATTTCAAACTCTCTTACAAGGTCCTCCTTGCAAGATCTAATTAGCTACTAATCACTAGTTAAAATAAAATAATCAACATATAAGAAAATAATCAACAATTTACCTTCTACCAAGATATATAATAGAGGTTTGCATCTGTTTCACTTTTAGTGAAGCCCAAACTGGTGAGATAGTTATCGATCCTGGTGTACCAAGCACGTGATTATTTCTTGAGACACTACAATATTTTCTTTAGTCTGCACACATGAGACACCAGATCAAAAGTCTCGAAGCCTTCTTGGTGCTCAATATGCACCTCCTCCTCAATAACTCCATTAAGGAATGTTTTTTTAACATCCATCTGGTGGATCTTCCACCCCATCTATGAAAGCAAGAGCAGGAATTGATCTAATGCATGAGTAGCTTTCTACAGGAGTAAATATATCCTCATAGTCAATCCATTCAACTTGAGAGTACCCCTTGGCCACAAATTTGGTCTTGTACTTTTCTATGCTTCCATCTGCTTCATTCTTTAACTTGAAGATCGATTTGGAACCCACAATTGATTTGTCTGTTGGAATTGCAACCACTTCCCAAACACTATTCTTTATAATGGATTCGTATTCCTCCACCATTTCATCAACCCATACATGTTTCTCTATTGCATCCTCAAAATAGGATGGCTCAGTCTCTACAAGCTCATTCATTAGAGCCATGTAGCCAGTGTACCGATCTGGTGACCTTCTCTACCTATGCGGATTTGAATGAGCACTCACATTGTCCCTTGCATCCTGCACAAGCCTCTCGACTTTCCTAGCCCATTTCGTGCCTTCTCTATATGGTTCTACTTGAGTGGCTACCTCCAATCTTTGTTCCTCAATTTTTGGCTACTCCACAACTTCTTGAGGCTCCTCCTTTGGAGCTAAAATTTCCTCTTCTAGTGGTATTTGAAGCTCCCTCTCAAGAGAGCACTACATCCTTTCATACAAATTTCGTTATGAGGGATGAAAATCACATATGGTAGTTGTGAGGAGTTTTTGTGTAACCCACAAATACCCTCAATTATGTTTCCAACTCTATCTTCTTCCTTGATTCTTTGGAGACATGGCAGTAAACAAAGGCTCCAAAAATATTGAAGTGCCACACATCTGACTTTCTCCCCGAGAAAGCATCCTCTGGTGTAATCATGCCCAGAATCTGATGTGGACTCTAGTTCTACAAATAGACTGTTGTGTTGCATGCATCATCCCACAAATGAAAAGGTAGGCCTTGATCATGCAACATTTCCCTTGCTGCTCCCATAATGCTACGGTTCTTTCTCTCAGCCACCCCATTCCATTGTGTGTTTTGGGGTGTTGTCAAATCTTTTCGAATGCCTTCTTTTGCATATAATTTTTTAAATTCATTTGACACATACTTACCTTCATTATCATTCCTAAGATCCTTCACCTTCTTTCTCATTCCTTTCTCAACCAGTGCCTTGAATTCTACGAACTCTGAGAATGTATCATCCTTCTTTTGCATGAAGAAGATCTAACACTTCTATGATAAGTCATCAATAAAAATGACAAAATATTTGTGCCTAGCACTAGAGACTATCGAGAAAGGTCCATAAACATCATAGTGGATCCTTTCTAGAACTCCATGTGCTTTGATGTCCCGATCATGGAATTTGGATTTTGTGTACTTCCCCAAAGTACATCCTTTGCATAAATCCTACCGCTCAAGTGATCCTTTGAGGAGTCCTGTGGTTATTTGCTACATGATATTTTAAAATGAAATGATGCAAATGACCAAGTATTTTATGCTAATGTTCACCAACATCGTGGATCTGCACCTTCTCCACCTTTGTGCTCAATTCAACACATTCCTTTGTTGGGTGTGGAGTTTGATTATCTTCTTTATTTAGGAGTATCACCGCATTAGACCCCAGTTCATAATGTGGTGGCAACGCCGCCCATAATATTTGTGCTACAAGGGGGGTCGAAGGGGGGAAGGGCGGGGAGGGGGCAGTTGTGATCTTTGGGAGCCCACCCCCCAACAGGGGATCAAGGGCAATGCCCCGAAGCTAAAAATAGATATAAAATTTCCTTGTAAATGTTGTAATTTTGTAGTCAATCTGGGTTGTTCATTAAGTGGAGATCTAACGATATAAGTTATGTTTAATTTAGGGTTGTTTTCCTTAGAAGGCAACCCCTCACTATAGATGAGGGAATTGTATTGCATCTATGTAGATCTGTATTCTGAGTGGGAAAGAGAGAGGAGATTGAGCGAGAGAGAAGAGGGAATTACAATGGATCTGTTGTAGGTTGTATCTCATCAGTTTGCTAGATAATATAAAAGAGAAGGACTGGTTGTTTCTCTATGGACGTAGCCCAAATTGGGTGAACCAAATATATCTGTCTCTCTTGTTTTATGTGTTTTCTATGTTTATATTTCTATAGTATTTTTTATGTGCTCCATTGCTCTGTAATATATAATTTTTTAACATCCTCCACATCTAGCTTGTACGGGTTCTTCACACAAACCCCAATTTGCTTCACCTCTCTCATGGTTTTATGTCTCAATAATGGTTTTCCTTTGATGAATATCATATCATAACCACGATCTTCCAAAACTGCAACATACATGAGATTTTTCTTTAGGCTCTGAATGAACATTACATCCTTGAGCTTGAGGGGGAACCTTGAATCCCTCTGAAAGGTGTCTATACCAATCCCAATTACCTTATACCTTCCGTCATCCCCCATCTCGATGTGCATATACAAATCTTTCTCCTCTAGGTCACTGAAAAAGTCTCTACACCCCATCATGTGGAACATTGCACCTGATTCCAAGTACCACGGGCTCCCCATCACTATTCTGGCCATGCATGCAATGAGAGTAAAGTCAAGCTTGATCTATGAAGCAAAATATTCACTTGTTGCACCTCCTAAGGTCCTATTGCTTGTATTATTGTGTGGATACTTCATGGCATAGTGCCTGAATTCATGAAAATGGAAGCATTTAATTTTTGAAAAACATTTCTTCTTTCCCCCTTGAATGGATTCTAGTTTGCGTTGGGATTTACTCCCTTTTCCATTCTTTGTATTTCTAGCCAATGAAAAGTTTTCTTCATTCTTGCCCTTGGATTAAGTCCCATGTCTGGTATTCCACCTTATTTCCTCCTATACCAAATCAGACCATAAGTGCTCCCAATTCGATAGTTTCTCCCTCTCATTCACCAAATCTTGATAGTTATGCCAGCTCTTGGGAAGGCCAAGAAGCGCTAGGCATACCAAGTCATCTTGTAGGAAAGTAAAACCAACCTTGCCCAGTTCATCACGACATTGTGTGAACCTACTTAGATACTGTGCTATGGTTTCATTCTTCTACATCTTAATACTTTGAAGTTTATCCTTTGAGCACTAACTTCCTGTGGTCATTATTATTCTCGAACAATTTTTTCAATGCTTTCAACATGTAAACAAAGTTTATTTCTATGGAGATTTTGAGAAAATATGATCCCGTACTCCATCCAAGATTATTCTCTTCACCTTGGCTACATCTTTCTTCCATTGTTCAAGGTCCTGGACATTAGTTGTTGGCAGTCTTAGAATATCTGTCTTGACATATTCAATCAATCCATTGTCATCCAATACTGCCTCCATGCATTCCTTCCATGCAAAAAAATTTGAGGTGCCTTCCAAGGCATACTCTACCCTTAGTCCATTGAAGTCCATCTTCTCATCTCTAAAGAAATCCCACTACATTGATCTTCAAATTCGAACCTCTAAGAAACAACTTCAATTTTCCTACTCTAATGTGAATATGACTCTCATACCATATAGAAATTAGGTTGTAGATTTGCAACCGATCATGAAGTTTTAATCAAAATCACAAGACACAAACCTACTCTTTTTCTTTGTAGAAATTAATTCACAATCTAGAACAAAAATATCAAACATGCAAGAAGAAGTAACAAACATACAACAAGTATTTTTATCTGGGAAATGCAATATACTAAAAACCCTAATGTCTGCTTGCGTTAATAAAATGAATAGATATGTATTACAATTTTTTTGCTCAACTGAGCACACACTGTAAGTGTCTAACCTATCTCTCTACTTACTAAAGGCCTTTTGTAGCTACTACAAATCCCTCCAAAATTTTTTCTTACACTCAATTTCAGAGCCTTCCTTGGTCTTGTACATTGTTGTCGTGAACACCAAAGCTTATTTCATGAGATTTCTTGGAGTATTTTGTTCCATTTTGTATGTTGGGTAACTGTCATATTTTGGCATGACTAGCTATCGCATAATGTGTAAAAGCCTATTTTAACAGTTTCAAGGGCCTGTCTTTGTGTATACGAGTTTTTCTAACTATGTAAAAATTTGGTGCACTTATTCACAAATTTCTGAGCAATGTCGCACAAGTGTCATCATGGTGGTCCCAAAATATATCTTAAGTGTCACACTTGTCATAACTTTTAGTAAAGTTGTCACATGGAGGGAATTTTCTTTTCATATGTTCGGATGATCTATGTTGTCGTGTCGTTAAAATATTCTAAGTGTGTGATCCTAGTCAAAGTTCATCACCGCTCACATCGGTCAAACCGATCCCACACTTACCCATTTTCGGAAAAACTTCTTAGCTGAACAACCTAGCTTCATTAGGCTTCTCTCAAGTTGTACACTGCATTGTCTTAGCCCTCTATCCATGACCTTTCTGCTTGGCACTACGCAATGCATAGTTCCTGTCTCCTAGGACTGCTACACTATGTAGTTTTTGTGCCCAAGCCCCAACCTTGAACTCCAAAATTACGCAATCATGTCCACATGCCAACTTAAATAATGTACTTTGAAACCTCAAACCTCAATCTCATCCACTGATCCCTTGAGCTATGTAGTTTTTCAGTAGCCTAGCCATCCTTGACTCCAACAACTGCGCAGTGAGTTCTCCTGGTGCCCATCCCTTCAACCTATCCCTCTGGCTTAGGAAACTACATAGTCTTGTGCCTTAACCCAGCCTGAACTGCACACTACACAATCTCAAGGCTTAGGGCTTCCCCTTGAATACCTAAACTGTAGAACTTCACAGTCACTGAGCCCCTCTTCTCATCTTGTTACTTGTTCAAGTCTCAATTGGTGGATCAGAATGCATCATCTTAGACTAGGGAGTTTTCAGATTGATGTCATCTCGTCATGAGTGAATTGCAGGAACATGTACCCTATAATGTCATGGAAAGATGATGGAGAAGGAGAATAAGGAGGGAATAATTCTCAAAGAATCTCTTGCATCTGAACTTACAAGTTTCTCGATCGAGAGAAAACAACGGGACACTAGTTTTCGACCACTATTCAAGACTTGAGATCATTGAAGATTCCTCATCACCAAGCCATGCAGAGGTGAAAAGAAAAGAATATTCAAGAATAAATCCAACAATTAGCAGAAAAAATGGCTTTACATTGCCACATCATCAAGCATTCCATGTCAGCAGTGTCATTTCATGTCATGTCATGAGTGGTCATATGCCACATCACTATTGTGGATCATGTATATTATATTCAAAATGTATTATAAAGTGGAAGTCCAAAGGAAACACTTGGAATATAAAGAGTCATGTAAGTTGAAAAGTCGTACGAGTCAAACAACCATGAGGGTACTCAAAGAGTCACCCTTGGTCATATATAATCCCTCATTGTATGAGCAAAATACTTTTCACCTTGGCTCCTTCCACAAGGCATTAGAGAGATAAGCTAGTTCTTTGAGGAGCAAGAGGTGGCTCCAATGATCCACTATTGGAGCTAGTGATGTATATTGTAAACATGTGTCTTGGAATCTTTACTTAATAGCACAAGTCTTCAAGGCTAACACATTCTTCATGGATGGATTATGAATGTTTGTAAGGCTATTCTGTAGATGTTTGTATTTCATGTTTTCTTTCACACGTGCTAAGAAAGTTGAGTTATTTCATTTGTTTTAGTACTTATATTATTGAGAATGTGTTTTAATGGTTGTTATTTTTGTCCCATCCTTGTGGATTATTCTATAGGATATTATACATATCTTTCTTCATTTGTTGGTTGTAAAGATTGTCGCATCCTCTGTGGACTATTTTGCTTGATGTTAGATGGATCCTTCAAGTTCATGTGTGTCTCTTCTTGGGTGATACTACTACCTCTCATTTATAGGCTCACCTTTCTCCCCTCTCCATAGTAGAAGAACCTTGACACATTTACAACTGTATACTCACCATGCACACCTTCTTGTTTTTCAAAGACATCATTGCATCCCTTTCTCTTGCTAACAGTTAGAGCCAAGGCAATTATTTGAGGATTCAGAAACCGAGCCTTTATACTAGATGGGATTCCTTCACCAAACGATGTGAGGTCTAATTGGGACTTCACATCAGGGAGATCCACTGAATGTTGGCGGGTCCAACACCATGAAAATTGCTGGTGCTAGAAGGAGGGAAACCAAAATTTTATCGCTGACAACTCCACCAACCCCAATCTTACTTCCTTTGGTCAAGGCAGTAACATTCCTGAAAAATCCCCTGTGCACATTATTGAAGCTGGTAATTCTTCTTAGCCTAAGTCTACACAACCTTACGAACTCACATACAAACAACTTCGGGTCATCCACCCCATCACTTGAAAGTTCACGAGGTCTATTGGATAGATATCTGGAATAGAAAGTCTTCCATATTTTCTGAAGAAGAACCAACCTAACCCTATTGGGACAATGGTTTCAATAGTTGAAGAGTTGGTTCTTGCCACCCTTGAAGAGTTAGCAGACTCTAAAGAAAAATAGAAAAACTAGAAAAGCATTCAACCTTTTTTGAAAATAGCAACAAGAAATGCTAAAAATAACATTTCTATAGATAGCATTTCAGGATATATTCCAATTTTAATTTGTCCTTGAATTAAAATTCGAATTTAGTCTCACCAGCTGCTTGAAAAAAATTAATTAATTCATCTTGAGTTAATTAGTTGGTGAAATTCAAACATGAAGTCTTTGTGAAGACATGCAACAGTTATTCCTTTGATTGAGGAAGTTATCCCTTAATTAAGGAGATAAGGATGAGTTGTATTTGAGTTGTAATTAGTTAGCTCAGTTAATTGAGTTAAGTCCAGTTAAATTAGTTCCAAACAATTGAAGGAACTAATTGTAAGTTCATTCAGTTAATGCATGCATGCATGCAACTAATGTTCTCCACATAACTTAATATTCTCTCATAAATAACTCATGCATGTCAGTTCAGACAAAGATACAGTTGAGATTAAAGACAGGGACATTGTACTATCAATTGGAGGAATTTTCCTATAAAGGAAACTCACCCATGCAGAAGGAACAAGGTTCCTTGAGGATTGTGTAGTTTTATAGGGTGTGAGATCAGTGTGAGTGATCAGTGTTACACTTGGTGACAACTGGAGCATCCTGGAGAAATTGCGCAAGGAAATAGGAGGCTTGGAGGGCAAAGGAGAAGGTTTGTGAGAAGCCTTGTTTGCCTGTGAGCATCCAGGAGGATTGTATTAAGAGCTGGTTAGCAGTGGGAGCTAAAGCTTTTTGTAATCTTGATGTATTTCCACCTTGCATGATAATACAGATAGTGGGGTTTTTAGTTGAGGCTTTCCCCAGAGTATTCTTTTGTGTTTCATGTGTGATTGAATCTTCTTCTTTGTTATATGCGTTCTATTTGATCTTGCTCAAAATCGATTAAGCTTCCACAAGTTTGATTGTAGAAGTAGATTAAGTATTTTGCTTTAGTACATTGCATAATTAGTTTAATTTACAGTTAGAATTTCTACATGGTATCAAAGGAAAGGTGACCAAAGCGGAGAACAGTATACAAAGAAGGGAGAAGTTTGAAGTTTGAAGTTCTTGATTGCAGGTACAAAATCGATTTCTTATCACATCTCAAAGTTCACCACTGGAATTCAATGGCTTGAGACTCGAGTATGCCCTGGATGGTAGCTTGAATTACATAGCATGGAAGGATCACATGAAGCAGTATTAGAACACAATGGTTTGAATGATTTCATTGATCAAGAAGTCCCCAAGCCAACAAAAACTAATGCCCAAGAATTGGTGGAATGGAAGAAGTGTGTGGCGAGAGCAAGGAGGATTCTTCTAGAGGGAGTTCGAGACCATATTGTCTCGAGTCTCCATGGGAAGGAGACTCCATTTTCAAAGTGGAAGACATTGAATGACCTATATTAGAATAATAGTGGCTAGAGGAAGAAGGTGCTCAAGAACAAGCTTTGGAAAATCAAGTGTGAAAAGGGCGACACTATTTCTACATATCTGAACAAGCTCACCACCTATAGAGATGAGCTTGGAAGTGTCGGAATAATGACAGTTGATGATGATATGGTGAGTCTTGCTCTCCTTGGTCTTCCTAAGAGCTGGCATAGCTACCACGACTTAGTGAATGGAAGAGAGAAACTGTCGGATTGGGAACGACTGTGGTTGGATCTCATGTAAGAGGAGATCAAGAGGAGCACTCGAGATGGTTCTTCATCCAAGGAGGATGAAGAAAATCTGGCCTTAGCGAATAAGGCAAGGAAAGTGAAGGAGAAGGATTCTCATCCCAAATCGAGTTCTTCTCATGCAGGGAAGAAGGGTGACAAACTAAAGTGAGATGCTTTAATTTTCATGAGATGGGTCATTATGCAACTAATTGCCCATCGAAGAAGTCTAAGAAGGGATCCTTGGAAGGATCTGAAGGTGAGGCATTGGCCTCTCAGTTTGAGATGGACTTCACCCTCATCGCATGCATGATTTCATCGATGATGGGTTGTGGTTGGTTTCTTGACAGTGGAGCTTCATTCCACATGACCGATGATAAAAGTTTATTCAGTACCTTGGAGGAGAAAGACCTCAAGATACTCATAGATATGGGTGACGATGAAAGGTATAGTGTTTCAGGAGTGGCCACGATTGCTTTTCAAGGGAGCATGGAGCTTCTATCACCTTGACAAACGTGAAGTAAGTTCCTGGACTGAAGAAGAACTTGGTATCGATCGCGATGTTGGAGGAAAAAGGCTACGACGTTGTCTTCAGTAAGGGAAATGTTTTCCTTAGACACATCACCACGGGATAGGTGAAAAAGATCGGTTCATGGCTACAAAACCTGTATGCTCTTGATGTTCAAGATGCATGTAAAGCCTTGAGGAGCAAGGCCAATGTTAGAGACTTGGTGGTTGAGAAGGAGAGTACATTACCTCTCAACACATAGCCCCAGAAGAAGTCTAAGATAATTGTGGAGGAGCCACAATTGGAGATGTTGAGAGGAGACCGAGTGGAGGCATCCATTAATGCAAAGATCTCCAATAGGGGGAAATTTTGAGCCAAGCCAGTAGAGGGATCACATGTAGCTATACCTCCAAGTGTGAGGTCAGGCGATGTGAAGTGATAGTCCCATGAAGGCTGAAATAGGGGTAGGATCCTTGAGGTACCTAGCCTCTTTGATTATACCTTGCCACGTGAGCCCCGACAAGGAGTAGTAGGACTGGTTGAGTGGGTAGAGACAAATGTGGATGGAGAGGCAGACGGAGCTTCAGCATCAGAGGGCGTTTCTATTCCAACAAGGAGGTCAGTTGGGAGATCAGTTACTTACTTCTTAGTAACTGAGTTGCAGTGCAGCATTGGGTAGCAAGATGCAACATGATGAGGCAAGGTATAGTGCGAAAGCAGTGCTGGGAGATAAGACTAGTAGCAACACAGATGCAGTAGGAGGAATTAATGTGATTGATGCAGTCAGAGATCAAAGTGACAGAGGCTAGAGCAATTAGATATTGAAGAGCATAGAGGTGCAGAGGTTTTTAGTCGACAAATGAAATAGCAGTCAGAGACTTTGATGACAGAGGCATCATTCTAATTTTGTTTGGACATTTTTTTTGTTTCTGGAGTTGCTGGAGCAATAACACTTGAGAGAAGTGTTGCATGCAGAACATTCCAAAGGTTCAGGATCAGGATCGAGTTGAATTCCTTTCTTATTGAGAGGGAGTGTTGAAGATAGAAATAAGAAATTCTAAAAATAGCATTGCTATAGATAGCATTTCAAGATACATTCCAATTTCAATTTGTCCTTGAATTAAAATTGAGAATTAAAATTCGAATTTGGTCTCACCAGCTGCTTCAAAAATAGTTAATTAATTCATCTTGAGTTAATTAGTTGGTGAAATTCAAACATGAAGTCTTTGTGAAGACATGCAACAGTTATCCCTTTGATTGAGGAAGGTATCCCTTAATTAAGGAGATAAGGATGAGTTTTATTTGAGTTGTAATTAGTTAGCTGAGTTAAGTCCAGTTAAATTAGTTCCAAATAGTTGAAGGAACTAATTGTGAGTTCAATTAGTTAATGCATGCATGCATGCAACTAGTGTTCTCCAGATAACTGAATATTCTCTCATAAATAACTCATGCATGTCAGTTCAGACAAAGACCCAGTTGAGA
>APFE030683096.1:178384-194408 GCA_000404065.3 Pinus taeda | reverse complement strand
GGTGAGAAAGAAAGATGGCTCGTGGAGAATGTGCATTGATTACCAAGCACTGAATAAGATAACAATAAAAAATCGTTATCCCCTTCCTCGCATAGATGATCATTTAGATCAATTGAAGGAAGTTGTTTACTTCACCAAGCTAGATTTGCACAGCAGATACCATCAGGTCAGAGCTGCAGAGCAAGAAGCATGGAAGACTACTTTCAAAACAAAGTAGGGATTGTATGAATGGTTGGTTATGCCTTTTGGCTTGACCAATGCCCCTACTACTTTCATGGGATTAATGAATGATGTACTCAGACCTTTTCTTGATGATTTTGTTATTGTGTATCTGGATGACATTCTAATTTTTAGTAAAACGTGGGAAAAACATTTAAAGCATGTTAAGCAGAGATTAGATGTTTTGAAAAGAGAAAAACTTTATGTTAAACTCTCCAAATGTTAATTTCGCAAAACCTCTCTAAATTATTTGGGCCATATAGTAGGGGGAGGTGAATTGAAAATAGATCCCTCTAAAGTGGCAGTCATCATAAACTAGCCTAAACCGAAGTCTGCTACAGAAGTGAGAAGCTTCTCAGGAGCAGCACAATATTGGAGGAAGTTCATTTCAAATTTTTCCTCAATTGCAACTCCCTTACATGCTTTGACAGGATTGAACAAGGTGTTTCAGTGGGGAGGCAAACAGCAGAAAGATTTGGGGTTTTCCCGGATAAACATGTGTATTTATGTGTTTAGGGTTATTGCTGGTTAATTTTATATTTATTCCTCTCGGTAATTAATTTATGTTCTTGGGTAAATTTCTTAACAGGGAGCAGTGTTGACACGGCATGGTAAACCCATATGTTATCATTCTGAGACTTTTAATCCTGTAGTAGTTAACTATCCCACCTATGTTAAAGAATTGTATGCATTAGTTCAGAGTGTGAAAAAGTGGAAACATTATTTAATGGGTAAAGAAACAGTAATACATACTGATCATCATCCACTTCAATACCTACACTCCCAAACTAAGTTGCAACAATCAAGACATTACAGATGGATGGGTTTTCTACAATAGTTTCATTTAGTCATCAGATATAAAAAGGGCATACATAAAAGGTTGCAGACATGTTATCTAGACCCATTATAAATGCATCTATCCTACTTAAGCATAATTTTGTGCTGCATGAAAGCTACATAGAACAGTATGCTCAGGATATGGAATTTAAAGATGTATATGCAAATTTGAGTCAAGGAAAAAGAGTAGAAGAAATGGACTATCATGTGAAGGACCGACTCTTTTATCATTGTGGGAAACTTTGCATTCCACAAACTGAGAGAGTAAAGATAATTAGGGAAGCACACACTTCTCTGCTATCAGGCCACTTTGGGGTAAGTAAAACAATTGCACAGCTGCAAAGGTTCTGCTATTGGCCAAAAATGAAGGAGACAGTTTCTATATATGTGAAGGGATGTGCTATGTGTGCTAAAAGCAAGCCCAGCAATAGAAAAATAGGCTTATACATTCCCTTGCCAGTTCCTTCTCACCCTTGGGAAAGCATTTCCATGGATTTTGTTAGGGGACTGCCTAAATCTAGGAAAGGCCATGATTATCTGTATGTTGTTGTGGATAGGTTCAGAAAAATGTGTATTTTGATACCCTGTAGTAAACAGATTACAGCTGAACAAACTACAAAATTATTCTTTGAACATGTATGGGTTCATTTTGGATTACCCACTTTTATTGTATCTGATTGAGACACCCGATTTGTGGGGAAGTTTTGGTCAAGTCTGTGGAAACTAATGGACACCAAGTTGAAGAAAAGCATAGCTTTTTATCCACAAACAGATGGCCAGACAAAAGTAGTTAACAGGACGGTGATCCAGTTACTGAGAGGATATTGTAGAAAACATCCTAAGCTTTGGGGTGAGCACTTGTGCTATGTGCAGCATGCTTACAATAGAGCCAAACAGTCTTCTACACAGAGATCTCCTTTTGAGACCTGTTTTGGTTTCATACCAAGGTCTCCTTTGGATTTTGTCTTTGGTAAAGATACCATGGTTGATAGACACGGTGATGTGGACAAGGCAACTAGGTTCATTAAACAGATCCAGGAGATCCACCAGGCAGTACAGGAACAACTGGAAAAGAGCTAGGCCAAGTACAAGGCTATGCATGATAAGCATCGAATGGAGCATAGTTTTCAAGTTGGAGACCAAGTCTGGCTGTATATTAGTAAGGACATAATGCAAGGTGAAGGTAAAAAGCTAAAACCTATCAGGTATGGACCCTTTAGGATACTTGAGAAGATTGGTGAGAATGCTTTTCACCTTGATCTACCAGCTTGCACGCACATCTATTCAGTCATGAACACAGATTTCTTGAGGTTATTTGAACCTTCAATGATTGAGGACCCTGAAGAGTAGAGTCAATTACCTTCTGTTGATGACCTGCTACCTGAATATCTTAGTGAATTATGGGAAGACACAGTGCTGGACAGGAAGGTGAGGACGACGTGCAACAGACAGGTGGAATACCTCAGGATTGGGCTTAAGGGTTCAAAGCCGAGCAGTGCGAAGTGGATTGAGATTGGACAAGTGAGACAACAGTTTCCTCACTTAGGCGATGCTTGAAGAAAACCAACTTTTGGTGGTCCAAAAGCTTTTTCAGTAGGGAGGCTATGATCCGAATCGGATCCACAAAAGACTGTCAAGAACCTTGACTATATCGACTTGAACAAATCCTTGAAATTTCCAAAACAGCGATCAAAAAATGCCTTGAACCAGTGGCAATGGCCACCAACGTGGAACGACGAGGACCTTGGTCAAAGCACATTGATCGAGGTCCATGGAGACTGCGCAAGAGGTCAAAACAGCCCCTGAGAGTCCCAGATCGGGAAAAGGAGGCAATTTTGATGCACGATTAGTGCTAATCGCACATCGCTGGGAAAATAGGGCCAGAATGAGGGAGCCTTAAGCACTTGGTCACATTGGGAGCCGAAGAACCGTGGGTGGAGAAACAAAAAGTGCTAAAGGACAAAGGCGGGACCCGCGCTTAGGAAAACTGGCGGTTTTGATCGGGGTGCCCTTGAACGGTAAGAGGTTTTGGAGGAGAGTGGAGTGATCCCACTCAGTGATTGACGCATGGCAGCAGAGGTGAGAGAAAAACCACCGTGATCACGTGCTATCAGTCGAGCAAGTCAACCGCACTCGACGTGCGTATGACGTTGGATCTGGAGGAGCCCAAATCGGACGGCTGAGATTGCGCCTGATGGAGGAAGCGAAATCGACATGGGATTAAGCCATGTTCTAAAGGGATTTGGAGTCTGTTTGACCACCACGGTGGAGAAAGAATGCATACACGACGTAATGAAAGAAATGAACCGACAAAGCATGTTGGCACCAGTTAGATGGAGACACGTGGCCACTTCCCGAGCATTCATGTTGATGTTGAACAAGGAACTCCAAGCGCAGCTACAAAAGTTGAATCGACGCAGGTGGGAGAGGAACCAAACAAGCATAGGGATCGAATGGTTAAAGCCATGAACAGAGACAGTCGAAAAATGGAGTTGGAGAGGAGTCCAAATGACCAAGAGAGACAGTGAACAGTGCACCTGAGAGGGGGATTGAACATGGAGAACAGTAAAGCCAAGCAGAGGAGACAGTGGGCCGAGCTGACCACAGGCAGCATCGAGCACCAGAGACCTTGAAGATTCAAGCCTTCCCATAGAGGAATCTATCTGGATTGAGCATCACAGTTGGCTCTTTCCACTATAGATCAAGGATCACAGAGCTGGTAGGAAGAAAAAGAGTCTATGAACTCTTAGTGGCTTGGGGAATCCAAGAACCACCCTACCTAGCAAAATTTGCTTCAGGAGAACTCACATTGAGTCCCTGTATTGTAATTTCTCTACTGTAAGACACAATAAAACAAGGCCACACTAAAACTGGACTGGAGACGTAGCCCTGGAGAATAGGGTGAACTCCTTATTAAAAATTGTTTGTGTCTTTGTGTTGCTTACTATATTTCTCTGTTGTCTTTCCATTTAAATGTCTATGTATTGGCAGTCTGATCAATCTGTTTCTTGAATAACATAGAACACACACCAGCACATGAGTCTATAATACCTTTTGTTTAATGAATCTTCAACTAAGGTCACTCATAGAGTGATTATCAAATGATATCATGATGAGCCTTTTGGAGCTCACTTTGCAACAAAGAGGACAACATTCAAAGTGTTACAAGTAGGCTATTATTGCCCCACTCTTCACCAAGATGTGAAAAGATATACTAGGCAGTGTGATCGGTGCCAAGGGATGGGAAAGCCTACTCCAAGGGATGAAATTCCTCTGTGGCCTCAAGTGACTTTTGAGCCATTTGACTAGTGGGGCATGGACCTCATTAGACCTATTAACGCTCCTTCCAAGCAAAAATAGTACATCATTGTATGCACTGACTATCTTACTAAGTGGGTTAAAACCAAGGCAATTAAGGCAGCAACAGAGGAGAAGGTAGTTTAGTTCTTAAGCGAGAATGTATTTTACAAATTTGGGTACCCTAGAGAGCTAGTAACTAATCAAGGCAGCTAGTTGACCCCCAACATGATTGAATACTTGCTCAGCCAGCACAATATCAAGCATAGGACCTCCACTCCTTATCACCCATAAGCTAACGGGCAAGTGGAGGTGACCAACAGAGCACTAGAGAGCATCTTGACTAAAGTGGTGAGTGGCAGCAGGAAAGATTGGGCAGTTAGACTAGTTAAGGCCACTTGGGCCTATAATACCACTTAGAAGACCACCACTAGATTCACACTCTATGAGCTGGTCTATGGGAAAAAGGCCTTATTGTCCATTGAGTTTGATTATAACACATTAAGGATGACAACCCAACTAGATCTAGATCTCAGCAGTGCACAAAAAGAGAGATTGCTTCAGTTAAATGGTTTAGATGAGTTCAGAATGCAGGCCCTTCTACACAAAGATGTAACTCAACTTCAGAGGAAGATCTTGCATGATAACAACATCAAGGATAAGCAATTTCAAGAAGGTGATTGGACCTTGTTATATGATTCCAGATATAGAGACTTTAAGGGAAAGTTAAGGACAAGATGGCTAGGACCTTATGTTATTGAAAGATGTCATGACAATGGTTCATTGCAAATCAGAACCATAGATGAAGAGGCCATTCCTTTACTTGTTAATGGACACCAACTGAAAGTTTACAAAAGACCATTGACAAAGCAAGAGTTCGTTAATGGTATCAATAAAATAGTGATGGTTGTGGAGCAAGTTTCATCTCTTGTCTCATCAAATCACTGAGGAAAATAAAAATAAAAAAATCAGGACTCAAGTGAAAACCTCCATGAGGCACTTGAGTCCCACTATTGGGTTGAAAACCTCTTGGGGCAGCCCAATGGTGTCAAAAAAGAAAAGAAAAACATCCCTCGGGGAAAACCTCTCTTGAGGCGCCCAGGGAAAATAGCTAGGATGAAAACCTCTCAGAGGCAGCCTAGTTGTTTAAAAAAAAAAACAGAGAAAAAATCATGAAAATTTCTATTTGCAGGTCAGCAAGGAGGAAAATCAAAGAACAAAGGAGGATAAAATAGGAACCTATTTCACTCACATTTTTATTTTTCCACTCATTTTCATTCATCACTACATCATTTTTTTCACTCCTTTG
Source organism: Pinus taeda (assembly GCA_000404065.3). Taxonomy (NCBI): domain Eukaryota; kingdom Viridiplantae; phylum Streptophyta; class Pinopsida; order Pinales; family Pinaceae; genus Pinus; species Pinus taeda. Next base: position 188,746 of record APFE030683096.1, on the reverse strand, counting down.
CTTCAGTTTACAATGGGACTGTAGGAATTATAGTGGGTTGGGAAGCCTACGGGAAGTGACCCTAGCACGAAAAAATGACCTGCCATGTCAAAATAATGACATCCCTATGTCACAACTTCATTACCATACTTGTATTCACTTTCATCGCCCCTGCATTCATCATAAAAAAAATCGGTTTTCAGAAAGAAAATCCACAGTATTCAAGAGAAAACACAGAAAGAAAAAATGAAACAGGGAGCAGAAGGGAGCAACACCTAAGTATTTCTCATTTCTCAACACTCTGAGTCTTCCTATCAATCCATGTCATTATCCTCAAAATCCCATCAGAGTGTATGATTAGAAGTTCTGAGGGAGAAACAGCTACAGGACATCCTGTAGGAAATCCTGTAGCAGCCTATCCCATAGAATACAAATCGTGATTGTAGCAAGCTTCTAGCATGAAGATCCAAGGGTAGAAGGAGCTCCAGAGCAGCACCACCACCATCATCTTCAACACCAGGCACTTGCACATCAAAGGAATCATCAGAGAGCAATAAAAAAAGGAAGCAGAAATAGCATGCAGCCAACACACATCAAGCACCTCAGGTCTTCAACAACTGCAGCAAGGTATTAGCACCACAAGTAAGTATCTCGCTCACTCTCTCATTTGCATAATGTAGTCAAAAGATATAAAGGTTATGACTAAGTTGGTTTATAAACAAAAGGTGGCCAGTTAACATGGCCACCTTTGTTCAGTCGACGAAGAAAAGACAATTGGTCCTCCCACACGTGGCAACAATTAATTCAAAAAGGAGAAGAGAAGGACAAAAACAGTTAAGTCTATGGGGGCATGAACTAGTAGTTGATTGCGATGAGAGGGGAATGATGAGGTGGTAGTGGGGACCAATGGTCCAAAAGTAGAAAACGTACCTCCACTGCCAGCACACCACCTCACATAACTCGGCCATAAGAAGAAATACTAATTGATCCCCATGCACTCATGCATGCGTTCCTCAAGGCTCACTCTAGCAACAACCACTCTCATACCCAGGCAACCTATAGAAGAGGAAAATTCCATCTATCTCCTATGCAAGACCTCCTATAGGATTACAAAGGAAATCCTATAGGATTTCAGAGGCATCCTATAGGATTTCACAAGAATCCTATAGGATAGAGACAGATAGTCTACAGGATTGGCTGAGAGGAGTTTCAGAGGGGAAAACATGGGGTTGGCTACAACAAATGCTATGAAGAGGTAGGCTTTGTAATTCCTTGCCTTTTTCAAAGTGAATTGAATAGAAAATCCCCTAGTAGTGAGTGAATTTGGCAGCTGTGTAAAGGAATTGTCTCCATATTTCCTTCAGTTATTTACTTCTACATTCACAAAATTGTGTCAACCATCTCATCTCGTCCAAATTCACCAACAAAATGATGGGGGGTTTAATAGAAGCGAACCCATTAATACTGTGAGAATCCACCAACACCCTCAGGTGTTAGAAATCTTCACAAGGCATAATTGGATGGGGTATTTTGAAAAATTAAAAGGGTATGATGATGAAGTGGCCCGATATTTTGTTCTCTCCCTCATTCCACTGACCAAAATTCATGCCACTATTTTGGTGAGAGGCCTCTCCATAGAGCTCACCCCTAAACTCATAAGCAAAATTACCCCACTTCCTCTAGGAGTACCTTGGAGAAAGGAAGACAAGGGAGATAGCCAAATTGCTAAGAAGAAGTTCTTTTTAGAGGGAGAAGAGCCCATTGAGGACAAAAATGGAGTAAGGAGAGAAAGCCTACCAAATCCCTAGAATGAGGTGAGCTACCACCTTATCAAATACATATCATGTGAGGGTAGGTATAGTGTGGTTTATGGGTATCATTTTAGGCTTCTTGAAGAACTGTGGTTTGGAGTGGAAACACCTCCTCATGACAGGCTCAGCATACCATACTTCCTTTTGCAATCATTGATAGATACAAGAATAAAGGTGCAGGAGGGAAACCACCAACAGTTAGCCCACCATGGCTTTATAAGAATCATCATAGAAGATGCCCTCCACAACCTCAGAATTCCTATCCAATGGGAAATTTTCAAAGACATGCAAATAGAGGAAGATATCAAAGCCCTCACATATGGCATTAGTCCTACTGTCAGTGAAAAAGATGAGGAAGAAACTGAAATAGATTGAGAAGAAGCAGAGGGGGAAGGAGATGAGACAGATGAGGAGGAAGAAGAGGAGAAAGAGAAGGAAGATGAGAGAAGCACTGAACAAGACACCCATGTACAAGAAATCTACGCAAAGTCTCAAAGTCAATTGGATTAGCTTGAAACTCAGTCCACCACTGCTCTTAGGAATGCTAGAAGGAAGAAAGGAAGAAGAAGAAAAGAGGCAGTGGGAGGAGGTAGAAAAGAAATCAGGTTTCTATGAATAAGAAGAGGAAACCACAGCAGAGGAATGGGATGTCAGAGAGGCCACTAGAGCTATGAAAGACATGAATATTGATAGCATTTCTCAGAGGATGAGCAACACTTTCAGTAGCGGGGTGATGATGAGCCTCATCATTGGGTAATAGAATGGGCCTTAATTCACCTCCTCTCTTAGTTAAACCAACTTTTCTCACAACTTATTACATGTTTTGATTATATTTTGTTTAATTAGATGAGTTAAAGTGATATATCATGCCTAGTGGACTAATATGCATTGAATGCATGTTTTGAAGAGAAAATAAAGGAATTTTGGCAAAGACTAAGGTTTGAAACTCGAATGGGACAAGGGAGAGAGATTGTAGGAGGTAAATCCTTCTCATCTACTCATTCCCCATTCGAATATTACTCCGTTAATCCCACCAGCTCAGAGTGCAAGCAGCCAAGTCATGAAGATTAGAAGGCAACCAAGCAAGTGATAGACAAAGAGTTAGTTCATCTCGAGTTTGGGAGCCGAGCCTCCCTAAATTTAAGGAAGTCATTGGAGACTTCAGTTTTATAAGTAGAGAGGCCTAGAGCCTCATTAGGATTCAATTTTTTGTTGTAAAAACTCTAACTATTTTCGAGCTCCATACTTGTGGAAAACTTTTTGATGTAATTTCTTGTTTTGGTAATAAGAATGAGATTTTTCTTGATTTAGTACTGAGTTAACTCATAGGGCAGAAGCTCTTGGGTTAGTGCCCAACCCTAGTAGCAAAGGCTCCTCTTCTTGTATCTTTATGCTTATCTTAGTTTCGTAGGTTCATGGTTAAATTGTTTTTAGAAGTATTTCGTTGCAAGTAGTGTAGATTTGATTAATTCTTTATTAGTTTTCTTCCATTTGTGCCTTACTTCAGTAGTAGGTTAGAAGGGTTAAAAGAGGCTCCACAAAGCTGTCAGTAGGTGTCTTGGCCTCACTTCTTCCTTCTGGGATCATGATTTGAGGAAAAGACCCTTATGTAGCCCAAAAAGACAGATTTCCATTTCTTTCATGATATTTAGAGTTTGTTTTACTTAAACTAACATTTGATGAGTTTTGAAAAGTAGGATTTCATCGTCATCTCTTCTATCTTCATTCTTGCAATAGATATCATTCATGATTCCATGTTATTTAACAATTTCTTCATGCATAAAGTAGACAGATAGTTCATTAAATTATGTTTTTCTAGCTCAGGAGAATTCTTCTTGTTTACATGAATTTTTGGACATTTCACATGTTTGATGTAGATCAGGTGCTTTAGAAGTAGACAGAGATCTCATAGCAAACAACCACCTTCCAACTTCATTCACCCACAGGCATTCCTTTTGCTTTATCAAAACCTTCACCAATTTCATCTTTTTACATAGAAATTTCCTCAAACATTTTGAGTGAATCCAACCATCTCCTAAACTTGGTTTTGGGTTCTAAGTGATCCTTGGCCTTTTCTCACTCCATTCCACCCATAAACCACCTTCCCTAAGCCTTCCATCACCTCCAACAACCATCGTTTTTCTCACGGCTGCATCTTGTAGAAATACAGGGAATCCTGTAGGTTTCCAGTACATCCTGTAGGTTTTCCCATAGTGGCTTGTTTTGAAGCCGAATTGAGGGAAAACCTCTAAGAAGCCTCCCAAGGTCACCCAAACCTTCCAATCATCTCCTGAACCTCTTAGCCATCCACCAGCATCCCTAAAACACCTGCCACATCACCAAAAGAGATTAGTTTTCACACTTGATTTTTCATGAAAAGCATAAAAAGACAAAATATATTTATTATAGTCCTTTACATGCATAACAATTGTGTTTGATGTTTTTAACTTCCATGCTTAAGATAGTAGCATTTTGTTCATGTTAATTTAGCATCATTGCAAAGCATAAATCTTAGCAGTTAATTAGGAAATGATGTGCCTTAGCATTGACTTTCAATCTTTTTCATTATTGCAGTAGATCAACTATCTCTTAGAGTAGATTTCTATTTCGTTCATCAAGGAACCAAGCTTCTTCTGAAACCATAGAAGTCTGGCTTGGAAACCCTAGTGGTATCTCGCCAGCTGAACAATGACAAAAGGTAGAACCATCGCTTTTACTTGTGTATACCGCACTATCACCTCCAAGTTTGTAAGGACCCTGGGTTTATAAAGTAAAGCTAGTAGCCCAAGAGTTGCAGCATTCTTGCTGCAATATTGGTGCTCATCACCGTGGCTTTGTTGACGTAGACTGGGCAGGAGATCTAGATTAGAGAAGATCTACAAGTTGGTATGTGTTTAACCTATTTGGATGTGTAGTCAGTTGGATCAGTAAGAGATAGTCTATAGTGGCACTTTCAACTACAGATGCAGAATACATGGCAGCCACTCATTCAAGCAAAGGAAGTAGTTTGGTTGTAGAGATTGTCTTCAAGTATGGGGTTAGTACAATGAGCTATATGGATAGACTATGACAGCCAAATTGCAATTTTCTTGGAAAGGAACCCTACTTATCATTCAAAGAAAAAGCACATTGATGTTTAGTATCACTTTGTGAGGGATATGGTTGAGGACAAAAAAGTGTTATTGGTAAAGGTGGACACTTTGAAGAATATTGCAGATGCATTGACAAAGTTTTTGAGCACTGGGAAGTTCTCTTGGTGCAGAGAAACAATGGGTGTTGTAGGGTTGGATCAGTGACAAAGCTCTCTTATGGCCCCTTGTGGAAAGAAAACAACAAATGGGAGAATGTTGGGTTGTGTTATATTCTTTCCTAGTCATATCCTTGACCTTGCTCACATAACTTGTGTTGTGAAGATTCTGGATAACCTCATCAATAACAAGGTGAAAAAGAATACTTCCTCTAAAGATGAAAAAGAATTGGATCCCACGAACCTCCAAGTCATGAAAGAAAGAATGGATGAATATAGTAGGTCATGTGGGGATGTAGTAAGGGAATATAATTCGAATGAATTTTTCTCCTACCTATATGATGAAGAAGTGAAGCTTCATAAAAATAAATGTGAAAATAAAGAGAACCTCACTAATTGTCTCCTCCTAGAAGAATACTACCAGAATCGTGTTACAAATACCTTAGCCATTGTTCTTCAAGAGAAGAGAGAATAAGAGAGGTGTTGTTGGTCAACAAACCAAGATGAATATGACCTTGAGGACCTTGGTGATGAGTAGGAAGATGAGTCCTCATTGGGGCTGCAAGACGGGAAGGATGATCTTTAGAACACATGTGTTGAGGACAATGAAGTTATGTCAAGTAAGGTCGAGACTGGACTTACTTTTCTCAAGGATATCACTCTTGATGACTCTCCTTTTGAAAACCTTGAGGAAGATGATCCTGTGAGCTCGTTAGAGAATGGCATTGGAGATTATTTCTACATTGAAAAGGATAAATGGGAGATTGTTGGGCCCCAATTTGATTATGCTCCCATTTATGATACTGATAATGAAGATGAGATTGAGATTTTTTTTCCTTTATCCCTGACATTAGTCGCAATGAAATATACATCAATGCCTTTGGGAAGGAGAATTATTATTTTCACTTGCATGAAGAAGGGTAATTGGAAGCAACTGAATATCCTTTTTAATGAAATCCCAATATCTGATCCTTATAATGAGGCTCACACCTACCCACCTTATGACTATGTATTCAAATCACCTGAGCCTTCAAAGTGTGGGGAGGGAAATCATGTTGAATATGATACTTCAGTTCTACCTTTCTCGCTTGTTCACAACCTTGAGTCTTCCTCAAGTAATTCCCCCATCTATTTTGATATGACCTCAAGTGACCATTCCCCTTTTTCCCTTTCTGAATATGGTTTCAAGAAAGAACCCTTTATTGAATATAATTTATCCCCTTTGACCCATCCTCAGGATTATGATCGCCCTGCGACCTCCCCTCTCCGATGTGACCATCATACCGAGAGACATATTTGTGGCACTCCTTATTTCTCTCACCCTTTGTTCCCCTCTCATCACAACCGTGTGACATCCTCAAAGCATTGTGATGAGGAGTTCTAGCGAGTGATCATTCGTTCCACCATTTTGTACATAGAAGGAAAGCTCAGGACCTCTAGATTGACCAGTTTTCTTTCTCCTAGGACTGCCCTTTATCTCAAATGGATATCATATTTTCCCTCCTCCCACCCATTTCATTCGTCATGTGACTATGTCCACATTCGATTTGGGGGTCGCTACATGAGTAATCATACAGTATACATGTGTATATTGATGGATTGATATGTTGGTTACACTCACTTTATGATTTACTTAGTATTATCCGTACTATATGCATGTTAGGGTAGGATGAATTGCATGTTCATGTTCTCACTAGTACTAACGTCATATGATATTTCTCATGGCAGATTAGTTGCACTTAGATTAAAAATTTTATATGTTTATTTTCTGTTGATTTTATGGCCTAACATACTAGCATGTGCAATCATGAGACGTCACAAAATCAAGCTACCCCATGTTTTTCCATCTATTATATGTGTAGGTGATAGGTCTATGGTAACCAAGAGATTCCTGGAGTTCTCTTGAGCTCTCATTCGAGTAGCTTCCCCCACTTCTTTGAGGGATCACGTCCCAGTTGGAGCCAAATGTTACCCACCATTTTGTCGGTAATATACCTAAGAGAAAAAAAATTCTCCAAGATGGTCCTCAAATGGTAGCAAGCAACCCCTTGCAGCCATTAGCTAGCTCATTTTCCCATTTCTCTGCCACCTAAGCTAGCCATGTGGTCCCTTGCCCATTTGCCATGATCGTATGATTGAAGGTGGCCCTCCCGAATCTAAAGGTATGGCTTGTCATTTTGAGATTGAGTTTTGTAGTTTTCTTATCATGGACACTTCTAGGCATGGATTAATGAGGGGATTTGGAAAAAATATTGGGCTAGGTCTATGCTTCTGTACCTTAGACCCCTTTTAAGAATTAACCTTGGATTCTTGTCTTGTGGGATCTCTTTTACTGACCATTTGGTTTCGGGGATGGAATTTCATGGGAAACCCCAATTTTGGTAGCATGCTCTTGGTCACTTATATTATTATATTACCCTTTTTCCACTCATTATTATCCCATCCATGATTTTTCCCACCTGGGTCCACATAGGGTTAGCTGCCCCTTCCCTTTTCCCACACCTAGGGTCATGGCCTCGAATGAAGCCCAGAGGTTGATGCAACTGAAAAGAAAAAAGAATATATGACCACATTCAACAAGAAAAGTACCACAAAATGCAAAATATGGCAAGGGAAAAAACATTTTAGCACATGGGAAAAATCCAATGCATGAGCTCTACCCCATTATCATTGGCCATCACCCTGGTTCCTACAAGTTCTATTAGCCTTCTTCATCATATAGGAACCCATGATTGTACCAACACCTAGTGGGTGATAAACCACCCCACCTTAAAGGGGGGATTCCACTGCTATATCTTACACATCATGCTCTAACCCCTTGAGCCCAGAACAGTTAATCAAAGAAAGTCATAAAAGGAAAAAGTCATATAAATAAGTGTGTAAAAACCAAGTTCGGGGCACCTCCCCTACCACAATTTCTCCCTCATACACATTATAAACCCAAAGTGTGGGCTTCCCTCTTATTAGTTACCCTTGTACCCTAGCAGTGACACAGGACTACCCCTTCTCATCCCTTACTTCATTCACCTATCTGTCACATGCCACCACCTTTTGACAGATGTACCTTGACGGTATTATCCCCTCTAGAGGTAGAAACCACCTAATAGGGTGCTTAGTTAACCCATTCAGAGTTTAGGAGACATTGGCACATCCTGAAGCCCATTATGGAAGGTCAGGACATTATGAAGTACCCACCTGTGGTCCATGATTAGGTAAGCTCATTTTCTTGATGTTTCTAATGACTTGTTGTAATGGAAGGCTAGGGGACGCATCGTACCTTATGCAAGATTACAGATAGTTTCTATTTGGGGTCTGGTCTCCCTATACGGGGTCCTAATCTTGTAGAAGGATACATTAGCACATGTAGGGTGAGCGTTGAGAGCCATGGGCCTCCATAGTAGCACAACCACTCCATGGATCCCCACAACCATTCAAATATTTCACGAGGTTCACCTCTTGGATGAGGAGGATGCACTTGATCCATCATGCCCAGTTAGTACTAGATATACACCATACACTTGGCATATGATACCAGACTTCCATGATGATGTAATATCACCTACACCATTATCCTAGCCCTTGAGGGTGACCTACAAGAATCTTCGATTTGATTGGAGACCTATGAGGACACTTGTGTGCCCCTAGATGTCATTTGGAGAACCACGGGTTATCACAAGGGGCCACCCCCTTGTCCACTTCTTTTCTGTGTCCTTCTTTTCATTATGGCACCCATGGACCCCATTAGGCTTCTTAGAGGGCCCTACTGCATGCATACATTATTATTTGACCTCTTGAGAGGCTTATCTTTTCATTCATGAGCTAGTTTGGTGGGCTTGTCACCAAAAGTTGTATTATTAGCACATTATTTTATTTTTGGGGCTTATGTAGGCCAATGAGGCTAATTCGAACTCCTTATATGTGTATAAATACAAGTGAGGTGAGATTATTTCTAATCATCACTTTGGATTGGATCTCTCTCTTCCTTAGAGAATTTCACACTTTTTTCTAGAGGATGAATTTGAGCATTTATGGATGAATTTTGATGTATGGTTATTGTTATATCTTCTCTTGGAGATTCTCTATTGTCATTTGTTAATTATTGGATATACTCTACTGCATGTAAGTACAAATTTTTGATGTTATTCTTGTCACTTTTATCACATATACTGGATGCAAATTATTGCTTAATATTCTTGGATTGTCTCTATTATAAAGTTCTCTCCATGTATTGGCCCATGTAGTATGAGTAAAATCTCCTAGGGGTAAATCTAACCTTGATAAACCATTCCTCTTGTACATTTTAAGTAAAAAAGTTGCAATATTTCTTTCACTTGACCTAGAGGGGTTTGTGAAGTAATTTTGAGGCCTCCTTGACTATGAGCCAAGAAATATTACACATAATCAACATAGACTACATTCTACTGAGGATTAAGACATTGATCTACCAAGGGTGGTCACCAAAACACTTATTCTTTCATCTTCTCCCAAGTCTAGCCACATTGGGGTGCCTAGGGCCTCAATTTCTTGACAAGTTAGCCGCTGAAGAAGTTCAATCTCCTAGGTCTTTTGTGATGGTCTTTCCTATAGCCCTCCTCCAAATTTGAAGACATTTTGATGGTAGACTTGGGAGAAAATCCAAGCCCTAGCCCTGGGACAAAAACTTGCCCTTCCATCCCTAAGGATAGTACCTCCCAGGGTCAAAGAAACATCATTGAGTGAAACTACTTTCTTTGATACTTCCCACCTTGTCTAGGGTAAGAAAATCACTGATTATTTCACACCTTCCTCATACCCTGGACTAGGTCCACTCAGCCCCGTGTGGTCCCGCTCATTCAAAGGACCATTCTTTAAGAACCATCTAGGACACAAATTCTAACAAGGATTTTAGAGTTTGGGAAACTCCTTCACAAATCCTATTCCCATACACCTAACCCCCAAAATACTCTCTTTCTTTCCCTAGATTCTATACTACCTTGCTTAATAAGCAAGCAAGCTCCATCTTTCAAACTTTTCTAGGAAAGGGTTAGTTTGGTTCACTCATATCCATTGACTTATCATTCATTAGTGACTCCAATACATGTTAGGTCTCCTCGCAACGGTGGAAGTCCAAAAATAGAAGGGAACCTTAGTTGAGGTGACAGTGGGCTAAGTCTCCATTTGTTTCCCTTGGCCTAGCATTTTCCCTTTAGGTGATCCCCTTAAGGTCCCCTGCCAGTTTGAGCGGTAACACCTCCCTCTCCATCTCTCTCCCTCCACCCCATATCTTTATCTCCCTCTATTTATATCAATTTTTCGTCCCTCTCTCCCTCTCTCACTCTCTCCCCT